>JACXGM010026825.1:0-14727 GCA_016801145.1 Umbra pygmaea
TTGTTTTTACTTTGGCCGTGTGTGTTTGATAAAATGTTCACCCGTTCTACAGACAGTGTGGTCTGTAATTCCTGTGAATACATAACACAGACGTGAGCTCTGTTACTCGGGAACTGTTTGTACAGTATCCACGAGGTCTCGAATGCACACAGCCTCTCCGCTATGTCATGCTTGTAACGCTACAATTCCTGTGAATACATAATACAGACGTGAGCTGTGTTACTCGGGAACTGTTTTACTTTGGCCGTGTGTGTTTGATAAAATGTTCAGCCGTTCTACAGACAGTGTGATCTGTAATTCCTGAGAATTTATAATACAGACGTGAGCTGTGTTACTCGTGAACTGTTTTACTTTGGCCGTGTGTGTTTGATAAAATGTTCACCCGTTCTACGGAGAGTGTGATCTGTGTATGAACAAATGTTTTTCTTTCCCCTTGCAATAAACTGAAATACTTTCAAGCATACTACGTGTGATGCCATTTGTTACATCTTTTCAAGCTCATCGAGTCACCTAGTAAATAAGAACCGAGACACACGATTGCCATGTACAATTTTTACAGTATCCAGGAGGTCTCGAATGCACACCAGCCTTCTGCTATGTCATGCTTGTAACTTTGCAATTCCTGAGAATACATAATACAGATGTGAGCTGTGTTACTCGTGAACTGTGTTATTTTTGGCCTTGTGTGTTGCAGTGCATTGTACATGTGGCACATTCTGAACACTGGGTGGATAGCAGAGTATAAGTTGAGGTTTCTTTTGACTGTGTGTTCTCTGGTCGGATAGACGTGCCGTGGGTTCGCTGGCCAGTCGGATAACTGAGTGGTGGTCGGATGACTGAGCACTGTGTTTGGAGCACTTTGTGTTCTGGAAAGCTCGCTGTGTAATTCGATAAAATGTTCACCCGTTCTACGGACAGTGTGATCTGTGTATGAACAAATGTTTTTTCTCCTAGCAATAAACTGAAATACTTTCAAGCATACTACGTGTGATGCCATTTGTTACATCTTTTCAAGCTCATTGAGTCACCTAGTAATTAAGAACCGAGACACACGATTGCCGTGTACAATTTCTTTTCAGACAAGCGTCTGATCTTTTATAAAAATGGGCAGAGGGTGCCTACCACTCAATATGCCTTGTGTGATACGTGTAAGTAATTGTCTCCGTGTCAACAGGGAGGCAACAGTTAAACACGGGGCTTTTCAATTCAACGTGTTTATTCCATTACCAATGAACAGATGCAAGTCATGACTTTCATTCGTGATACACAGATAGACATCGCTGTACCTCTGATGCACACAAGCGTCTCAGCCTCTCACCGCGAGCTCCATTGGGACTCGTGAAACCCCCTGTGAATGGTGGCGGGTCATTTTGACCCGAGGGCTGCGGCAGGCAGGGAAACTTCACTGTGGTGGGTCATTTTCACCCGAGGGCTGCGGCAGGCAGGAAAACTTCACTGTGATGGGTCATTTTGACCCGAGGGCAGCGGGAGGGTTAATAATTAAAACCATAACTTTATTAATGATTTACAAATGCATTAACTAGAGTTGTTTGTTAATGTTGACACAGGACATGATCTCATGTTTTACCTTTTGATGGCTTTACAAAGTTATAGTTTTTCATTGATGCGACTGTTCGTTACTTGGATTCACCTTTCACTTGCCTCTTTCCACTTTCACTGAAACAACATTACACATCTCTTCCATCATTTTTGTCCAGGGCTGATGTCTTTACACTTTTACTTAATCCTGTCACTTTTGACGGAAGCATTATGTGCAATTAATAGGATAGGTTACTGTATGAATTCACAACAATTCATACGTTCAGAATCCCTTGGGGTGCTTAGTAACCAGTGAGCAGTTAGTAGGAATGAAGCATTATTTACTGATACTGTATATTATTAGTTAATTATGTTTATGTCCCCCTAAGTATGTGAGTTATCCTACCTTACCAATGACTAACTAATGAGCCACTGTTAGTAATAAAGCATTAACAACTGATAGTTCATCATTAGTTAATCATGTTTGTGCCCCTCTAAGTAAAGTGATGAATTATCCTACCTTACCAATGACTAACTAATGAGCCACTGTTGGTAATAAAGCATTAACAACTGATAGTTCATCATTAGTTAATCATGTTTGTGCCCCTCTAAGTAAAGTGATGAATTATCCTACCTTACCAATGACTAACTAATGAGTCACTGTTAGGAATAAAGCATTAACAACTGATAGTTCATCATCAGTTAATCATGTTTGTGCCCCTCTAAGTAAAGTAATGAATTATCCTACCTTACCAATGACTAACTAATGAGCCACTGTTAGGAATAAAGCATTAACAACTGATAGTTCATCATCAGTTAATCATGTTTGTGCCCCTCTAAGTAAAGTGATGAATTATCCTACCTTACTAATGACTAACTAATGAGTCACTGTTAGGAACAAAGCATTAATGAAAATATATAGTCGCTCACTTGGGTAAAAACATTTATTCACTTAGTCCACCTGGTAGAAAATGTGTTAAAATATAATAAAACAAAGCCAAACATAACACTATTTACACTATCACTTGGGAACCTTAAACATTGTATATTCACATGGACATCGGTGGCTGAGAAGCTGTAACCGTTATACCCTCCAGAAGTAAGATAACACTGTGCTAGTTTGGAAGGAGCTAAGTGCTATAAACTGTATCCACAAAAGGAAATAGCAGGCCAGGTAAGTTGTAACCAATAATTTCTACTTATGTCATGTTGCAGGTAACAGTTAACACCATTTCATAACATATATGGAAAATTTAAAATTGGGCCCTTTAAATAAGAGTCTGTGAATTTGTGCCTTTTGTATTCAGTCCATTTGTGAGTCAGTTTTGAAGTCTGTCCGGTTGTCAGTAAGTTCAATTTCAATAGTTCTCTGTTCAAGTGTTTGTCACCAAATCAGTGACAGTTTCCTGGTTGAAAAGGAAACTTTCCACTCTTGGATGGATTGTGTATCAGCTGAGATGGCTGGTACCATCCTGTCAACAGGTAGAGTGTTCGATGAGTGGGTCCACGTCTCTTCAAGATCACACTGGGAGGCTCGTCATCAATAGAAAGGGATCTTCCATGTAGTTCTCACTCCTTCTATAAGACCTGACCTGTTTTTTTAAACAGGACTTTAAAATGTTGTTCTATATTTTAATGTGTTGTACAACAATCATACTTAAACATAACAACCATGTAACATTAATCATCACATGCTACATAATACTTAATTACCACATGTTCAGGCCTGTTTATCAGACTTTAGTTCCAACTTCAAATCTTAGCTCAAATCAAATCTACATAAATTAGCAGTTCCCAGCATATAACATTTTACAAATTTGTACTTACGGCGATGGGCCATGAACATTTCCATCACACTTCACTTAATACTAATACAGGCAACATAGCGCTGCATGCACAGTTAGAAATGTTAGCATCATGCAGTTAGCTAGCTTACCGATACAAATAGATGTGGAAAACGGAATTTTCCATCTCCCGGTTGCGCCTCCTTATCCTGTGTTCTATATTTGTCTGTTGTTAATACACTTACTTTAATGACTTTGTCAACTTTAAATCTGTTAGTTTGCTCTCTTTTAATTTCCTCTCATCTACACATTCGTCATTTCATGAATGTTATATAGAGTGTGTTGTTATACTATATAAGCTCAATCTTGTTTATAAAATTGTACAACAAAAATAAAATATATTGTGAATGGGGCTAGTTGAGTTCGGTGAAGTGAATACAAATGGTGATTCCAAAAAAAAATATATATATATAAAACGCGCAGTAGTACTAGTGTGAACAGGGTTGCCAGGTCAACCAGAAAATACTAGCCCAATGACTGCTCAAAACCAGCCCAAAATGCCTTAAAACTAGCCCAATTTGTCGCAACTGAGTTAATAATTCCAATACTTTTTTCCACAATATATATTTAAATGTTATTTTCTTTACCCTATTCTATTATTTTCAAAAAATGTATTTGTTCATTCCACAACATGGTTAGCTATATCTTGCCTTTAATTATCTCCACGTACAGTGAGCAAGACAAATAAAAATACAAAGATGATCAGGAATGAGTTCGAGGATCAGCAAGAATGAGAGTACAGATGTATCACAACTTGACAATAACTGAACTTTTGACAATAACTCAACTTGCTGTTCATCTATATCCACAGCACTTTCTCATGGTTATTACTGAAACACTTTAATTTTTTAATCAGAAATACAAATTATTTTATTATTATTTGTTAGTGTTTAAAAAATAAAAATAAAAAGTTAACTTTTTGCTAACACATATGCTTATTGTGCTTTACTGTCATCTGCTGGGATGCTCCTAATCCATTCCATTAAACCCTTTTCTTTTTTCTAGTCTTTGCAATATTTTCTTCCATATTTTGTCAATTTTCCTGACATTTAGAAAATGTAATGTTGTTTAGGTGTCTATTATGCTAGTAAACATGATTTGTCTTCATAAACATGTTTCGTTTCTTTCTCACGTTTCTATAGCATATTGTGATGCACTCTGATTTCTACTTTCTGATGAATGTTCTGGTCGGAAGAACCAACAAAATTAAATTATGGTGCAAAATAAAGCTTTTTACTTAATTTGTTTTGTAGGCACTAAACCAATTACATCAATTATCACGCGGCTTGTGCCATTTGTGCACATGTCGTATTTTTCTGTTCCGCTCGCCCTGAACATGCAGTAGTAGTCTCTCTTTCTCAAAACGATTTACTCTCTCCCTCTCTTTAATACACATCACATGCAGTAGCTCCTCCCACACCTGGCGCAGGCTGCAACATACAGCCTTTGTCACATATATTTATTTAAAGGAAAATGCTGCAGCTGTGGTTGTTCAAAAATAGCCCAAAAAACCGCAACCCGCGACCAATATATTTTCTACCGCCAAATTGATTTAAAAATCGCCCAATTTGGCTAGAAAACCGCCGACATGGCAACACTGAGTGTGAAGCTAGGTTATTTAGGGAGCCAGCTTCTTAGGGGATTCCTAGCCTTTCTTAGTTTCGCCTTCAAAATAATAGCGCTTGATTCAACGAGATAAACATCGCATAACAAATATGGAAACATTACACATTTCGAAAATATGCCACTAAACTATATTAGAATAGTGTGACATATTTACTAACTTGTAATATTTTAATAGTCGTTTTAGTCGTTTTAAAATATATTTATTTTAATATCGTGTTGAATCAAGCGCTATTATTTTGAAGGCGAAACTACGAACCACTAAAAAAGCTGGCTCCCTAAAGAAGCTAGCTTCACACTGGTTTGCCACAGCAACGGCGTCTAAACCGAAATAGGACTGATGCTATGAGCAGCGGTGTAGCACAAGATCCTGGGCCCTATGCACAGGCAGTCCTGATGGGTCCCCATGTTCCTCAACCCCAATATATTCCAGACTTTAAGGGCCCTCTCTCCCCTTTGGGCCCTGGTAATCAGTATTGGTTTTACCCCCAGTCCGACGCCCCTGGCTATGAGCGCATGTGAAACGAGGACTTGAATGCGGGGAAATCTGGCTAAACATATTTTTTTTACGGCAAATAAATCGTAATGGATTATGCATAATAAGTGAATCTTGGTTTCTGCGAAGGCTAATTTATGTCACGTTTAATCGTAAACATGATTAACTAATAAGCAACTCTCAGTTAAGAATGCTTAATTCCTACTGACAGCTCACTGGTTACTAAGCATCCCAAAGGAATCTGAACTAATTAATTGTTGTAAATTCTTGCATTATCCTATTGATTGCACATAAGTGTAAAGACAACAGCCCTGGACAAAAATGATGGAAGAGATTAATAAGTTTCAGTGAAAGTGGAAAGAGGCAACTGAAACGTAAATCCAAGTAATAGAGCTTGGCAACCGACGTCACTGCGCAGTGCATTCTGGGACGTAAACAAGAGTCCGCCGCCATATTGTGAGGCCACAATAATAGTGTTGAAAACAATGTTGAAAAGTCGATTAAAAGAACAAAATGTACTATACAGAGACAAACTTCTACCGGATGCAAGAACACATTCCCTTGAAAAGATGGCATTGATCAGAAATCAACGAGGTGCCTGCAAGAGAATGTTCTCAAGTCCGACGGTTTACCTCTGACAGTTCCAGATATTTTTGTATAGTTAGTCTGTGGTGTGAGTGCTTATACCGGGCTCAGTTTCGTAATTTTAAAGCTATGGAAGCCCACGTTCAGTTCACATGTTGAGGATCAGTCTAAAGTTTCCCTGAACTTGTGAGGTAAACGTGTCTTAATTGTATGCTTTGTAGATGAAAGATAACCGTTATCATTCACATACATTTGAGTAACTTAGTCGACATTTATCCAGATAGACAAGTCATGTAACAATTAAATTTACAGTACATGCCTTGTCTAATGGCATCTTTGCTCTAGATTTATGATTGGATTTTCTTTCTCAATGGGTCATGTGAATAAAAAACTTTGTCAAACTACTACAAACCTTAGTCAGAATTCTGAATCATAAAAGCCAAATACAGCAACTGCAAAAACAACAGTGTAGTTTAAAACAACAGAGCAGATAATATTTAAAAATACTGATTTTAGCTCTATATGGTAAGTAGTACACCTAAAAAGAAACCAACATAGAAAGACAAAGACATGCTTAGTAGTGACTTGTTTATTTGATTGTATGATGTTGGAACCATTTGTGATTGATGTTTGTCAAAATATTTTTCTAATGCATATATTGGTTGTTTACCTTATTCCACTTATCATATGTACTGGTACAATAGAAAACCCTAGTGTTTCAGTAACCACGTAGCACATTGTTGCCTTCGGACAACCAACTGTCTTATGGGGGAGGGAGGATTACATGATCAATATGTTATCAGGGACCCCCAAGTTCCCAGAAAAAGGGGTTAAATGTCCCACCCCAAAATAAAAATGCATGCCATAGAGGGTTAATTTGATTTCGTACATTTTATGTACATACCATTTATTACAGTGCACACATGAACAATGTCTGTATTCAGTTCCCACATAAACAATGACTGTAGATCTGGCTACTTTGAAGAGTAAAGCCTTGTCCTATATCAAAAATGTCCACAGTGATTTCAGGCGATAAGTCGCAAGTAGCCGTGAGGCGGCGCCACACTACTTTGAAAAGTACTGGGGCAAATGCCAGCACGCCACACATTTGCCGGCGGCTCTGATACTTGTGCCCACTGCTCTTTTCATCTACTGTTGTTCTTTATGCACACAGGTTATGCACTCACAGAGGTTGAATCAGCCTCCTCTAAAGCCCTGGGTCATTGTGAGCAGCCCTGCGAAGGTGGAGTGTACCCATTGTACCTGCATGGCAGGGATAGCTAAGACCTCGACTCATGTAGATGCTCACTTGTTTAAGATGGAGACAATAGTTGAAAATCGTGGCAAAAAGACAGTCACTGATGTGCCAGCATACTGGGTTTTGCCCAGTAACTTGAGCAAGATCCATCAAGAAGTGGGATATAGGATCAACTACACCTCAGTTGCACAAAGGAATACATTAGAACAGCAAATAAATACCCCCATATCCCTCTTCTTCTACATCTCATTTGACTCAATCTCTCTCATCTTCGTTCATGTTGTTTTGTTTATTTTGGCCTCCCTCAGATTCTCTCAAATTATGTCTATGTTGTCTGCGCCCATGCCGATCTGATACTGTGGCTGTGACTTTCGAGTGACCCAGGTGCAGGGTTGGAGCTCATTCTGGATGAGACCTGTCCATCTCATAGGCTGGTTTACCTTTGGGGAGACAAAATAATTCATATTGAAACAAATTATTGGCAATAAATAGTGGGTGCTCGTTTTAATTAATTGCAATAATCATTGTTAATTCATTATAAAGCTAGTGAATTGTAACCAAATGCAATTGTATGGTGTGTAAAACATTAAAAGTAACAAATACGTTGTACAGTACACACAATTTGATTGAATGTATTGTCATTGTCTCACGTTTCAGTTCCAACTGAACTCATGTGGCAAACATACTTACAAGTGTTATAAAGAATTTATCGTGCTTCTTCAATCACAGTGATCAAAAGAGCTGAGTGCTTTGTTTTGATCACATTCATTGATTCAGCTCACTTTATTTGAACTAGCCTAACTTAGCTTGCTCACTTTGCCGCAGTTGACAGAATAGTGCCAAGTTACAAAATGCAGAGAAATCTATGACTACTCGTTTCGGGAAAACAACACAAGGAGAACGCAATAATTTGCTAAGTGAAATACACTTACAGTACCTGAATGAAAATGTCTGGAACACACTTTCAATGAACTTCTTGGGATGTCAGCAGAGTATGGCCATCCGTCTTTGCTTGGATACATCGGACACATGACTCCAGGCCGGAAAACAATAAAAATAAAGTCTGTTGTCTATCTTTAAGCCCTGTCGAACTTGTGAACGGACAATACATTCAACAACACAACAGGTTCTTCCCATGACTAACATATCCTCGGCGTGTTACAACAATGACAGTAAACAAAACAGGTGGCCTCACAAAATGGCGATTTTTCCCATCAGCCAGCGCAGCGCTAGAGCCGTGACGTCACGCCCCCAAGCTCTATGCACAGTCACATCAATGAAAAATATAACTTTTTAAAGCCATCGGAAGGTAAAACATGAGTTCATGTCCTGTGTCAACATTAACAAACAACTCTAGTTTATGCATTTGTAAATCAATAATAAAGTTATGGTTTTGATTATTAATTGTTTGTTTATGTCTTTGTTCATCATTTGTTCATGAATAGTTCATATATTAGGTAGTGCTTTGTTCATGCCAACAGCTACATGAGTTCACGACATGAATCAACGTTAACAAATTACAGCAGAAAGTGTTTGTTCATGCAAAATCAACATGAGTTAATGTCGGGTATAAACATGTACAAATGATGGTAATCACCATTAGTTAATGCATTTGTACATTAGTAGTTAAGTATGAGTTTTCATTACTAATTTCTTATTAATGTATCTGTTCATCATTCGTTCATGTTTAATAATGTGTTTGTTAATGTTCATGTACCCTTATCGTAAAGTGTTACCGAATATTGTCTAGCTTGTTTTTCATGACGTATAAAAACTATGCATCAAATGTGTGAAATCAGAAGTATTTGTGTACAATGTATTTATTATAGCTTACAAAGAAATGGCAGGACATCGTATGACAAAAGATGGTTACATAAAATAAGAACAGTAAGAATGGATAATGTTAACTATACATTCAAATTTTGTGTCAAACTGAATAAGTAGCATTAGTGGGTGAAATGAGTTAACAAGTTCAGTCTTTTCTAGGCTCACATCCCTTATCGTAAAGCTGTGCCAGTCAATGACAGCAGCTTCGTATCAGTGTGCCAGTCTGTTGACAAACGTGTCACCAACACTGATACTTTCGTATGCACGCTATTGAATGGAGGCTACCAATTCGTCAAGCATGTCGGAACTCATACGTAGCTGACTGCTTTATTCGCCGGGAAAATAACCTGAGAAAGTTACCAATATTATATTAATAGACAACATTTGTGAGTGGCAACAATTTTTATTTGCTTTGTTGAAAAGCGTAGCGGTTACATAAAAAACTAGGTTATCAAACAGATCATTTGAAAACACGAAATCTCCCCTCAGCCCACAATCCAAACAGGAAGATTTTAATTTAAGACTGTCTGAAAACTGATCTGTATTGTCCACACTGATTGCTGGTCACAGAAATGATTTCCTCCTTTATAAACATCCCTAGCTAAACCATTTGGCACCCTTGGTGAATATAAATGAAACTTGCTGTGAACAAAATATATTTAGGGTTTACCCTCTGTATCTTCCATTGGAAATATTCTACCCATAAGTGGAATAAAACCATTGAAAGAAAAAAGAAAATCTTATCAAAAAATATTTTTCCAAAATATATGTGCACCACAATTATTGGCACCTGGTCATTTAATAATTTGTGCAAACTCACTTTGCCAAGGTATCAGCTCCTTCTATAATTACCTTTTGCCAAGGTAATTTTCTTCTATAATGTGTAATGAGGTTGCAGTACACATTGCAAGTGATCTGAGACAATTCTTCCATGCAACATCTCCAGGGCCCGTATTATTTAAGCTTCTCAAAGTGCCATTTTAGTCTTAAAGGAGAATTCCGGGCGATTTCAAAACGTAGCTCTGTTGTTTGCATATTTAAGTGCTGTCCGTAGCGTTAATAACTCAAACAATCTGTATTGCCAAAACCCTGTTTACCTTTTGCTGCCAGTATACAACCATTACGCATTTACGGGGCAAGTTAAAAAACGTGCTTTGAGCCACAAAAACATGTTCAAAATGTCATTACTAGTCCATATCCATGCACTGATTCCTTATAATGAACAGAGTTAGTTTGAACAAATAAGTTTGTGTGCATACCTCTGTTTATTTCCCATTTTCCAGTGAAGTCCACACTAGTCGATTGTCAAAATCGTACAATGCAATATTCCAAAACGTATTTTTTCCCCAAAAAAACTATGCTGAGAACTCACAAAATTTATTCCTACTCTCAAACTTAATAAAAGCAAGTTGTCAAAAATCTTAAAGCTAAGAATCACTCTTACTCTCCCAGTTATTTAAGACTGCTTGTGAGGTCTGTCAAGTGGTTAGGAGTTGCCAGTAGAGGCTTGTGATTGCACTAAGGAGACAGAGATGGCCTCAAATCTTATAGGAGGAAAAATGTATTTGAATTGTTGACAATGCACAGTTATTTAAATGGTATTGTTTAGACAGAGCAGGCATCATCTTCGTCAGCGACTGAGTGAGGGACGTCATTTCACCAGTGACTTTAAGCAGCAATTCATTTTCAGATGAATTGAAGGTTGTGATTATGATTTGATTCCTTGCAACAGGAAGAATGCAGCAGTGCAAAGCTGATGATTTGTGCCATCATGGAAACAATTATGGCACTTACAGCTCCACACATTGTCAAGTGTTTCATTGACTTCTCAACAACAAAACGCATAATAGAACAGAAGCAAACACATTTCATGCAAATAGCCGAAGTGTAGTTGGCAAAATGGATGGCACTTATATAAAGATCATTGTTCCCAGCGTCAATGAGAATGTTTATTTGAACAGGAAGAGGTACCACAGCATTACACAAAAGTTGAGTTTGATGCAGACTACAATATTTTGGACGTGGCACCCAAATGGCCTGGGTCTACCCATGATGCAAGAAGCCCAACTGAACTTCAACAAGTAGCCTATTTTGTAAGCTATTTATGTTTCGTAGTTATCAATAGAACACTGTATCATAATATAGGCGATAAGTAAGGTTTCAATGTCATATCCCTTCACAGGGCACATCTTATCACAAGAAGTGAGAATGGAGAGGGATTGGCCAGTGGAAGAGCAGATTCCACATTCTCCACTCAGCAAGCGGTTGTGTTTCTTCTTTTGGAATACATGGTGGCTATGATTACATCATTAACTCTAGGCTGTATACAGGCAGGTCAGTTAACAGCACACCAGTTTGAAATTTGTAATTCGGAAAGTGGAAAACATGTTGGAAACTTTTTTGATCTTTAATTTACAATGTGTATATTATAATGGATTCTCTTGAAAATTCTTTATTGTCAAATGTTTGTTGAATGTCAACTCCTCTTAAGAATATCACCATTGAATGTAAATGTATCTGAAAATATTCTTAAACAAGTACATCTATTCAGTGATTGGTCATTGCCTACGTCGTCATCCAAAATCCCATTTGCGGCACAGCAAAGTGTCGTGAATCAGCTCTAAGACTGACACTTAAGATTTAGTCCTACACTTCACGTACAAGTCGTACTGAGATGTTTGATAACTAACGTTTAAGGGCAGCTTTGAGCCAAGAATTTTCTTACTCTTAAGTCTTAGCAGTGTTGTTATGAGTAATTCTGAGATGCTTGATAAATACGGGCCCTGATCTTTCAGAATTTCTTTACGCTTGTGGATTGTCTTCAGTTGTATATCCCTGCTAACCACTGAGTCTGACTCTAATGTTGTCAACACCTGTTTATCTAATCCTGCTGACTACTCAGTCTCTTTCCAATCAGGGCAACAGCTGTACATCTATACCAGCTGACCACTCAGTCTCTTTCCATTGATGTCAACAGCTGTATATCTAACCTTGCTAACCACTCAGTCTCACTCTAATGATGTCAACAGCTGTATAGCCAACGTCTTCCTCACAAAAATCCTTAGATATGGTAATGGCCTTGTTTGTGAGGAAGCTACAAGCAAACATAAACAGGAGCCCAGGCCACACACATTTGGCGAATGGGTCATCATTTTTTATTTATATAAAATGTAATCATTATACTTCACTATAAAAAAATTCTCCACACCAGGGCATTTGGAAGAAAACCAGCCCAACAACATCACAGATCTACCAACATACTTCACAGTGAGTATAAAGTACTTTTCTCCATGTGTATCTTTGTATGGGGCGCCGATTGCACAGTGACACACACTAAAATTAACAGCAACATTTCACCAAATTTAGCTCCAATCACTGTTTAAAAAAGTGTTAATTTTTTACGTTACTTTTTACCACATTTACAGCAATATTTGCAAACTTTGTTTTATCTAAATCTAAATGTCAAATGTTAAATCTAAATGCTAAATGTTAAATCTAAATCTAAATATTAAATCTAAATGTTAAACGTTAAACCTAAATGTGCTTGGTAAAACTAAATATTTAGCTAATATACAAATTAGTAGGCCTTCAAAATAAAAACTTGATGAAAAGCAATGGTGGCAAACTGAGAAGCAGTGGCAGCAAAAACTGTCCTTTCCTGTTAGTAGTGTCCTGAGGACTGTCCCGGGACAGTCAGACACTGCCCACTCCAATCACACCATACAGTTACTCTGCCCACTCCACTCAGCTAATCATACTCCAACTGTATTAGTGTTGTAATAGTGTCTAATAGTGTTTATTAGTTATGTAATAGTGTGTAACAGTGTGTAATACTGTTTAATAGTGTTGTTATAGTGTGTTTTGCTATTGTAATAGCATGTATTAGTATACAAATAGTGTGTATTAGTATTGTAATAGTGAGTAATAGTGTGTATTATTATTGTAATAGTATATAAAAGTGTGTATTGATATTTAAATACTGTGTATTAGTATTGTAATAGTGTGTAGTATTATTGTAATAGTGTGTAATAGTGTGTAATAGAGTGTAGTATTATTGTAATAGTAAGTAATAATGTGTATTAGTGTTGTAATAGTGTGTATTAGTATTGTAATAGTGTGCATTATTATTGTAATAGTATGTACTAGTGTGCATTATTATTGTACTAGTGTGCATTATTATTGTAATAGTGTGCATTATTATTGTAATAGTGTGGATTATTATTGTAATAGTGTGTATTAGTATTGTAATAGTGTGTATTGATATTGTAATTGTGCATATTTGTATTGAAATAGTGTGTAATAATGTGTAGTAATGTAATAGTAAGTAATAGTGTGTATTAGTATTGTAATAGTGTGTATTAGTATTGTAATAGTGTGTATTACTATTGTAATAGTGTGTATTACTATTGTAATAGTGTGTATTAGTATTGTAATAGTGAGTAATAGTGTGTATTAGTATTGTAATAGTGAGTAATAGTGTGTATTAGTATTGTAATAGAGTGTAGTATTATTGTAATAGTGTGTAATAGAGTGTAGTATTATTGTAATAGTAAGTAATAGTGTGTATTAGTATTGTAGTGTGTATTAGTATTGTAATAGTGTGCATTATTGTTGTAATAGTGTGTAATAGTGTGTATTGATATTGTAATTGTGCGTATTTGTATTGTAATAGTGTGTAATCCATCCATCCATCCATTTTCATCCGCTTATCCGTGATCGGGTCGCGGGGGCAGCAGCTCCAGCAGGGGACCCCAAACGTCATTTTCCCGAGCCACATTAGTGTGTAATAATGTGTAGTAATGTAATAGTAAGTAATAGTGTGTTTTCGTATTGTAATAGTGTGTATTACTATTGTAATAGTGTGTATTAGTATTGTAATAGTGTGTATTAGTATTGTAATAGTGTGTATTAGTATTGTAATAGCGTGTATTCATATTGTAATAGTGTGTATTAATATTGTAATAGTGTGTATTATTATTGTAATAGTGTGTATTGGAATTGAAATAGTGTGTACTGGAATTGTAATAGTGTGTATTATTATTGTAATAGTGTGTATTGGAATTGAAATAGTGTGTACTGGAATTGTAATAGTGTGTAATAGTATTGTAATAGTGTGTAATAGTATTGTAATAGTATTGTAATAGTGTGTATTAGTACTGTAATAGTATGTAATAGTGTGTATTAGTGTTGTAATAGTATGTATTAGTATTGTAATAGTGTGTATTGGTATTTTAATAGTATTGTAAGTGTGTATTGGTATTTTAAAAGTATGTAATGGTGTGTATTATTATTATAATAGTGTCTATTAGTGTTGATAAACACAATTACAATACTAATACACAGTATAAGTATTAAACACTGACAGGGTTCAACACGTTAAATCAGAGGGTCTGCTGTCTGGACCTATGGATGTCTCTATGGGGGTGCCACAGGGTTCGATTCTTGGGCCGACACTTTTTTCTGTGTATATCAATGATGTCACTCATGCCTCTGGTGACTCGCAGATTCACCTCTATGCGGATGACACCATTCTATACACATCTGGCCCTTCATTG
>JACXGM010026826.1:0-14889 GCA_016801145.1 Umbra pygmaea
GAAATGATTTATTTTTAAGTGAACGGATGTTTAAAAGTGCTAATTTAACAGTGGTATTATTGCTTTCCCCCACAGCAATTTTAGTTTGACATGTAATAGGCAGTAGATTAGATGGGTTTGCTATCCGACTTGAGAGAGCCCTAGACTTTCTGTTATGTAAAAGAACAGGAATAGAAAAAGATACAGGCACGTTGGGTTCTAATAAACAGATACAACATTGATGGTGAGAAATGCACTGTTCTAATAAACGAGACAACATTGATGGTGAGAAATATACTGTTCTAATAAACAGAGACAACCTTAATGGTGAGAAATACACTGTTCTAATAAACAGAGACAACTTTGATGGTGAGAAATACACTGTTTTAATAAACAGTGACAATCTTGATGGTGATAAACGCACTGTTGTAATAAAAATTATAAAAAAGCATGTTTGCAACATGTCTGCATCGCATTAGAATAGAAAACAGCATTCATGCCATGTGTCTGCCTGGATTCGAACTTGCAATCTTTGGTATGTTAATTGTATGCTTTTATGTCTCCCATTCTTATAGACTATTACAGAAACCAAGCTCTTTTGCAACCAGGCGTATCGCCTCCAGCTGGAATTCAGATAGAATGCAGGTTTAAGGCACTTCCTCATTTGCATCCATTTGCCAAACCGGATGCTCACCCTGTGAAATGTGTAAAGTGTTTTTTCATCCTGGACCGCGATAGACTTGACGTCCTTACGTCACCGCAAATGACGTCATTACATTTGAACGTAGAAGAACCGGTGATCGGGTTTTTGGAACCGTTTTTTTAAACAAACTTTTCGAAAGAACTGGTTCGAGGAAAAGATCCAAACTTCCCATTACTAGCACTGCTGACCAGGATTACATCGGGGGTAGGGGGAAAATACGTTCCGAGGGATTTTTCTAAGTCAAATGGGAGTTCTGTCGCAAAGAATGAGTGTAGTTTGTCCATGTGGGTTCATGACAGCTGGATAGAGTCCCAAAGTTGGGTACCTCTCACTGACTATATTTTAGTTTTCTAAATATGTTACAGACAGGAAACAGGAAGTGAAAATTACAAAATAACACTTCTGCTATGAGGTAAGACATCACCCTGCACCAAAACAGATTATTTTTTTAGGGGAGGGTGATGGCTGGATTTCTTTAAATATATGGGGAAATAGTGAAAAATATGTAACTTGTGTTTTAATTAATAAAATTACATTTCCTATTTCTTGTTTTTTCATGGCATATCTATAGTATGCAGCCCTTCACTTGGTTTCAAAAACTCAATTTGTCCCTCAAGCAAAAACTATTGCCCATCCATGTATGAATCAGATTATCTATCCTGCCACATCGCTCTCCAGCGACTTCTTTATGTAGATAGATTTGCTTCAATATTATTGCAAATGTGCAGACTACAAGTTACAAATATATACTACAATATGTAAGTAGAAAACACAATGCACAAATAAAAGTAACATCCACAAACAAATGCCTCCTTTTTGACAAATATTAAACGCAATCCACAAACATAAATCACTATCCACAAACAAATGTCTCATGATCTTCAAATATGAAACAAGATCCACAAATATAAGTCACTATCCACAAAAAACTAATTTGACATGTTGTATTTGTGGAGCATCTAATGTGTGCGGATTGGTTTCTATATTTGTTTAAAACATTTTGACTCAAGTTTTGTGATGTAATTTACTGCTAAAAATGTGCAAATGAAAAACGTCTACAAACACCTCATGATCTGTAAATAGGAAACAAGGTCCAGAAATAGAATTTACAATTTGTAAACAAACACATTTAAAATTCACAAACTAATACGCATGATTTCTAAATAAGAAACACGATTCACAAATATAACCTACAATCTGCAAACAATTTGTATGACTTGAAGGTGTCACAGTGTAGGGTGTTTGTTGAGCGACAGAGACCGGAGACAGTAGATGACAGAGGATACATTGTTGCGTTTATTTTTCTTCACCAGGCAAGGATTGATGACAGTTTGCAGGATACTCATAAAGCGAATATACAGATAACCTGGAACCCGAATATCCTACTTGCTCTTACTAGTGGCAAGGACACTGAAATTCATGAAACAAAGAAATAGGTCATATATATATATATTTAACCAAATTTAACGACTCAATGTAACCTGCGGCACAACCAAATATCCTGGGAAGAACTGAGACAGCAAACAGCGATTCCACACAGTGACATTATCAATGCTCGACACCTTTCTTTAGCTTGGCAGCCCTTATATAAAACCTAACTATACCTTCACCCCTTAATGTCCTTGCTGTGAAAAAACCCATTGTGTGCTCTACCAAACGGTTGAGTCGAACATTAAAGGCTTAACTAGACACAGGTGGGCGTAATCCTACTCATTAACACTCCTAGCAACATCTGCTAAAAACTAGCCTCTGCCAAGCTACCAAGAGGTCTCAAAATCCTTAAAGTAACAAGCACATAATATAATGGGGAAACCAAAACACCATGCCAAGCACTGAATGAACACAAAATGAAACTGAACACATGAAACAATGAAAATATCTAAGGAGTCCATATCTCAGTTCAACAATGCTCTGAACGCCAGCCCTTCCCATTACAGAAGATGTAAAATATATTAACCTGTTAGGGATCACCCCCTGATTACACGTAAAAAACATACCCAGAGTTAACCTCTTGTAACACTGTACCTGAAACAAGTTACATATACAAATTTTGAATTTTTTGGATATGTAAAATTTATTTCGATTGAAATAAAAAGAAAAGCTTTGTTATTTTCTGTTTTTATTTTTCTACATCCTCTTTGAAAGACAACTTCAAAGCCATATATTGAGATAAGGCCCTGGATACACTTCTGATCATGTCCCTCAGGGCATGACAACATATGTCTCAAGTTTTAGAATGATAGAGTGAACAGCCAATGAGCTGTAGGGTTATTTATTAGCTGTAGGGTTATAAGTATATTTAAAAAAACACACACCATGATGCCTTTTACATCCGGGTCATGAGACAGAACACAAATGGTTGTAATTTAAAATGTATGTAACAAAATTCCCACCACAGCAACAAACAACTCCAGAGGGGAAACTGCATCCTATGTTGTGATTATTTTACTCAAAGCTCTCACACAATATAATTTAACTCTTTCTCTTTCTTTGCCTAGATCAGGGGTTCCCAAACCTCTCCTCGGCCCTCCCCATACAGGCCATGTTTTGGTTGTAACACTAAAATGACACACCTGACTAAATCAAAGGCTTAATGTGTAATTGACTAATTGAATCATGTGTGATAGTTTATGGTTTAAACAAAACTTGGCATGTCTGGGGAGGCCCGAGGAGAGGTTTGGGAACCCCTGGCCTAGATGATACAAACAGTGACGCCTGTTCGACATAGGACAGCTATTCTCAAATGCTTTTTATGCCTTCCTTCTTTTAATATGTTCCTTTACATTTCATATTTCTATTTCATTGCCTGCAAATGTGCTCTATGCTTTTTATGTTTTAAATTAAATTTTTTACATTTCCTTGTCTTTTATTGATGTAAATGTTTTTATTGATACAAATTTCTTCCATTTTATTTTACTTTTATTGATGTAAAGCACTTTGAGCTGCATTCTTTGTATGAAAGGTGTTATATAAACAAAGGTTTATTGTTATTATTATTATTATTATTCAACTGAACATGGCACACAAGAAGTCTGTCCTTATGTCTCACCACCACTGACATATATGCTAGCATCAACTATGAATGGGCCTACAGTAGTTTTCAAGCAAATTTAACAACATGCAGACGTAGGCTAAGTGCATGTAGCTGTGAAGCTGTATTCATTTTAGATAAGAAATTAAATTGCCAGGTGCATATCTACTGTACCACTTGAAGGCCTTGTTGTTTTATTGTTGAGTAACTAAGCTGTTTAAAATACAACCTACTGATATACTTCAGTGATAATGCACAAGGGGTGTAGTATATGGAAAACGTACCATAGCCAGGGATAAAGCCCTTACCCCTGCTCTTTTGAGAATATTCTGTAAACACTCAGAGATTCCATAGTTTTACTATAAGGACTTTATCACATTATAAGGTACCATGTTTAGATGGTTGAGCAAATATATGTATGTTTTTATTGTAAAAAAAATTATATAAGTGAAAGGTTGGTAAATACTTTCTGAAGGCACTGTATTTATGGTCTAAAATACAAATTACAAAACAGATAGGCATATAGTGTTTAATACTTAATACTGGCCAATGCATCACTACTTACGGGACTTCCGGCATAGAACCCCAGACTTGCAATTGTGCAGCCAAAATGCAAAGCAGAAATTTTACAGCTGCACCACATAGAAACACTATGTATGTCTCAATAGGCTGTCAGGATACATGTCTTACAAGCTGTCTCTCCTTCGAGTATTAAACGTTGTCCATTACTTGAAGTTCCAAATGTCTCATTGTATGAACCAATGCTTTCAGTATTCGCTAAATGCTAGTATAGTACACTATTGGCAGTGTGGGCCTACCACTTTCATAATTATTTGTTGTGAACACAAGAGGAAAGTGTTAAAAAAAAGGAGCTGCAAAAGACCTAATTGATACCACCATATCAGTTCATTATGGTGAAGAATTTGTTATTCAATACCCTCCACTAATATTGGCATCCTTGATAAATGTGAGCAAAATGGGCTTTATTTTTTTATCCTCTTGATCTTTCTTTTAAATTCAATTATCCACAAAAGATGTAACCTTGAAAACTGAGGAATAAAAAACAAGTGTGAAAGAAAACAATTATTTTTATTGTGTGCCACAAATTTTGGCATTCTTAGACATTTGTGAGTAAAATGTAACAGTAGATTCCCCCTTCTATCACTATATGAATGACCTGAGAATACAGTAATGATGTGTAACAAAATGTTTAGCTACACAAAACAGCTAATTGCTATAAGAAAATAACACAATGGCTAAAAATAAAATTTCTACTATCAGGGCAATAATTATGAAGTCAGGACTTTGTTGAGAAACATGGGTATACACCTCCCTATTTGCCCTTTTCGGAGGAGGACTATGCCTCGACTGACATACTGTATATTATCTGGAAGAGTTTGAGCCCTCTACCCCTCAGAAGAAGAACACGATGAGTCTATGTAGGATTATTTGGGGCATTTTCCATCAGGTGACGAGTAGTTTGAGGAAGAGTCGGAGGGGCAGAACAGGGGTCTCCCCAAGGATTTTGTGGGGGGGGCTATGGGGCATGCAGACATGCTACTGCACCCCCAATCAACAGCATGTACAGCCCGGCTCCGAAGAAACAGCCAGGGCAAGTGGTCGTCAGCTTCAGGAAAAGACCCTATGGCTCCGTGGGTACCCACCTCTACACCCTGCTGGGTGTATTCAGATGTTCCACCACCCACAGAGTCTTTCCCAGAGCTGATGCTGCCCTATTCCCATCATGCCCTGGCTGGAGAGGAAGAGGAGCAGTGTCTGGAGCAGGGTCCAGCTCAGCCGGCCCACCAAGGCGAGGCCCCAGCTCTGCCAACTCACCAGGGCGAGGCCCCATGTCAGCCTGAATCAGGGCCCCCTGCTGCACTGACTACAGGGCCCCCTGCTGCGCTGATTACAGGGCCACCTGCTCTCCCACCCAGGGCTCCCTGCTCTTCCTGACCCAGGGTCCCCTGCTCTTCCTGACCCAGGGCCCCCTGCCCAACCTGTCCCAGGACGTCTTGCCCTGATGACACCTCTACTGCGGGGGTCTGGTTGGCTGTATCCCACACCTCTACCTGCCGTCCTGGGGGGGGATAGTTGGCCAGCGACCTCCAGCAGCCCCTCCGCCTGGGTGAGTACTTTGGGTGGGGGGTTCTGACTATTTGGGGGAGGTTTTTGGCCCTCCCTCCCCTTTGGTCTGGCCTCCCCAGCGTGGCGGCCTTTGCGGGGGGGGTAATGTCACACCCAGCCAGGGTGGACATGAACTGAGAAATGGACTCACTTAGATATGTTCTTAGTTATTTTTATGAATTGACTGTTTCTGTTTATTTATGTGGAATATCCTTTTAGTTGTCAGCTCCTCCAGTTAGGCGTTTGCTATGACAGGGTTTAGTTTAGGTTAGACTGGTATGTGATTGTAGGTCTGTTGATTTCTAATTGCGTACAGCCTTGGTCAATTACTTCATCGAGTTACCAGTATAAGAGGGCTGCCTAACTGGAGAGAGTTGTCAGGCATTGATTTTGTGTTTTACGTTGCGGTTGTGGCTATCTATGTCACCAACAAAGATCGCCTATTTATCCTTGCTTCCCTGTGCAAAACAGAATATTGTTTATCTGTTTTGTGATGTACCCTGTATGCTGTCGTTCCGATTCATGTTGCTACTTCATTCCTAAGAACCAGTGGCGGGCCGTGCATTTTACACCTAGGCCTTCAATATCTTCCCGAAATTAAAACGCATTATAATAACCTCACAATGACTGGACAACTGCTGAGGAAAACAGTTTTTTTCAATAGCTAACGGCGGCTCCTTCTTTGGAATGATTATGCATTTTAGGCGCATTTAAATAGCTTAGGGCTGAACATTTCCATTGAAACATTTACGTGAATCAGACTATTCCACTATTCAACTATGGCCATCTATGGCTAATCTGTAAAGCGCAACGCTTGCATAACGCCAGCATAACGCTCTTAAATGTGGAGGAAGTATCGACTTGGAGTATCAGGCCTTTTTCACAAGTACAAGTACGAGTACTTTTGCCCAGTATCGGGCCCAATACCAAGTACTGGTATCGGTATTGGCCCATCCCTAAGGCCCTGCTAGTAAAAATATATAAAAATCCATCAAACTCACCAAAGCTGTTCATTATTTGAAAACGTAGTCCGCCCTCCTTTCTCTTTTAAAACGACTTCTATAACACGGTTGTACAGCACATCTTTGCATTAAGTTCCAATGAAAGTTCTTGCCCAGTGCTGAGAGTCGATCCTGCCCAGTCCTATATTCGCCACCAAAGCTACTTCTTCACCTCCATCTGCCATTCTGCTAAAAGTAAAAAATCTACCAATCTAAAAATTGAAAGTTTAAAGAAATCGGAGATGGGTAAGCTAAGCTAGTTCTTGTTCGGATGGCAAACTTTTTTTTACATTTTTTTATTGAACTTTATTTATATGAGCTGCGCTAAAAGCAAGGCAACTGAAAAGAGCATACTGTAGCAATGAAATTACCTTATAGAATAATTGAAATGAACTTTGTAAAATATATATAGTGTTAATGAAAAAATATATTCAAGAATAATATATGTTAAAAATATATTCTGACTATCTTTGGGCCTGCAGAGAAGGCTTTGCAGGCCCTGACAGCCCACCACTGCTAAGGACACTGTTGGATACTTTGCTGTTTGTTTCCATGCCAAATACAGGCATTGTAAGTAGAGCTACTCTATGTATATGTATATGCTAATTAGGAGTCTATGCGTACGTATTTAGGGAGAAGTTAAACGCGTTCTGTGTTGCGTCTAAAGGGGCGAACACACCAAGCCAATAGTTGGCCATCTGGACTAGTTGGGCCAACAGTGACCGACCGTCGCTCTAGCCTGTTCGGTGTGTTCCTCACCGTCGTGGTGCGTTGGTCTCCGTTGGCCTTTTTTTCAGGTGCCCGACGCCAATTCAACATGTTGAATCGGCATCGGGTTTCTCTAGTCGTCGGCCCGTGGGGGTGGTGACATGGACCACGCTGATTGGCTGTACAGCTAGCTTCTTCTTCGTCATTTTTAGAATCTTGCTAGCAAATCAGTGCCCAAAGTAAGTAAGTAAGTAAGTAAAATTTATTTTTATAGCACATTTAAAGACAGCTTGCACTGACCAAAGTGCTGTACATAGAGCGTTAGCCACAAAATAATTAAATAAAAATAAAAAAATACAATTGATACACTTACAAGTCAGTGATTTAAAATAAGATGTCAAAAGACACAACACTAACAGACACATTGTAACAGGGTAGGACAATTAAAGCACAGGGATTGCCAATGTAAATAGGTGTGTTTTTAGCCTTGTTTTGAATATTGTAATTGACGGTGCATTTCTGATGTCAGGTGGCAGTTGGTTCCACAGCTGAGGGCCAGCAGCAGAAAAGGCTCAGTCACCTTTTTGCTTAAGCCGAGACCGTGGGACATGGAGGAGACCTTGGCTGGAGGATCTGAGGGACCTGGGGGCTACATGGGGATGAATGATACCAGCTAAGTAGCTGGGAATCAGGGCATGGAGAGCTTTAAAAACCATCAGCAGTATTTTAAATTGTATCCTAGACTGGACTGGAAGCCAGCGCAAGGAGGCTAGGACAGGTGTAATGTGTTCATGCTTTTTTGTGTTTGTTAGCAGCCTAGCTGCTGCATTTTGGACCATCCAAAGCCGTGCCACCAGTGTCTGAGGGAGACCAAAGTAGAGGGAATTACAATACTCTAAGCGGGAGGTTATGAAGGCATGGATGACTTTTTCCAGGTCATTGTATGACAGGACGGACTTGAGTTTATAAATTATTCTTAATTGATAAAAACTGGTCCTTACAACAGATGATATTTCCTTATCCAGGTTAAGATGGGAGTCTAAAATAACATCCAGGTTACGTGCATGCGATTTAACATAAGGAGCAAGTAAGACGGAAGTGACCAGAGCAGTAAACTACTACAGAACAAACGCACAGACGAGGTCAAAAACAACTCTGGCGTGAGATAGAAAATGCACTCACAATATCAGGTAAGATAGTATTTTTAGACCTTGAGCTCTGTAGCCAAATACATTCTTATGTTTTATATTATTGTTTGCTACTGTACATCAAACGTGTAACGCGGAAACGTTTAATAGTTCAACATTGGCACGCGTGTTCTACTAATGTGCCATAACTACGATTTGTAGCATAGAATCGCCGAGCCATGTCAATAAGAATTTCTCTGCATAGGATGATGTATGTTGTTCAATGCATATGATAAATAAACCACTTTGACTTTTGACTTTGACTTTGACTATGTATTGGAGTGATATTATATAATGTTGCTGCTACCACTATGTTTCTAATAAGAGAGACATGTCATACAGTTTACTTTCCTTACTGTCTCTTCTGCAGAAATTGTACTGACGCTAATAGTCTAAATGCAGCACTTCTATGGAATTGCTACTTTCGCTTAGTATATCATCAGAGTTGTATACCAGTAAAAATAACATTTGTTAACACATTATATACACTCACCTAAAGGATTATTAGGAACACCGGTTCAATTTCTCATTAATGCAATTATCTACTCAGCCAATCACATGGCAGTTTCTTTAATGCATTTAGGGGTGTGGTCAAGACAATCTCCTGAACTCCAAACTGAATGTCAGAATGGGAAAGGTGATTTAAGCAATTTTGAGCGTGGCATGGTTGTTGGTGCCGACTGGCCGGTCTGAGTATTTCTCAATCTGCTCAGTTACTGGGATTTTCACGCACAACCATTTCTAGGGTTTACAAAGAATGGTGTGAAAAGGGAAAAACATCCAGTATGCGGCAGTCCTGTGGGCAAAAATGCCTTGTTGATGCTAGAGGTCAGAGGAGAATGGGCCGACTGCTTCAAGCTGATAGAAGAGCAACTTTGACTGACATAACGACTTGTTACAACCGAGGTATGCAGCAAAGCATTTGTGAAGCCACAACACGCACAACCTTGAGGCGGATGGGCTACAACAGCAGAAGACCCCACCGGGTACCACTCATCTCCACTACAAATAGGAAAAAGAGGCTACAATTTGCAAGAGCTCACCAAAATTGGACGGTTGAAGACTGGAAAAATTTTGCTTGGTCTGATGAGTCTCGATTTCTGTTGAGACATTCAGATGGTAGAGTCAGAATTTGGCGTAAACAGAATGAGAACATGGATCCATCATGCCTTGTTACCACTGTGCAGGATGGTGTTGGTGGTGTAATGGTGTAGGGGGATGTTTTCTTGGCACACTTTAGGCCCCTTAGTGCCAATTGGGCATTGTTGAAATGCCACAGTCTACCTGAGCATTGTTTCTGACCATGTTCATTCCTTTATGGCCACCATGTACACATCCTCTGACGGCTACTTCCAGCAGGATAATGCACCATGTCACAAAGCTCGAATCATTTCAAATTGGTTTCTTGAACATGACAATGAGTTCACTGTACTAAAATGGCCCCCACAGTCACCAGATCTCAACCCAATAGAGCATCTTTGGGATGTGGTGGAGCGGGAGCTTCGTGCCCTGGATGTGCATCCCACAAGTTTCCATCAACTGCAAGATGCTATCCTATCAATATGGGCCAACATTTCTAAAGAATGCATTCAGCACCTTGTTGAATCAATGCCACATAGAATTAAAGCAGTTCTGAAGGTGGAAGGGGGTCAAACACAGTATTAGTATGGTGTTCCTAATAATCCTTTAGGTGAGTGTATATACATATATATATAAAGGGGGTCAAACACAGTATTAGTATGGTGTTCCTAATAATCCTTTAGGTGAGTGTATATACATATATATATAAAGGGGGTCAAACACAGTATTAGTATGGTGTTCCTAATACTCCTTTAGGTGAGTGTATACGTTAATTCGACATAAGCAAAATGCTTCAATGTGTTGCTTTGTATTTCAGAAAAAGAACAGAAGGTGGGAATTGCCGAGGACCCAATACCTCCAACATACATTGGCCAGCAAAATATACGCCTATGCGTAGATTAAAAGTAAAACCTTGTTCTTTGCTTCTTGTAGTCACTTATGTAGCATCTACATGACAAGCATTTGAATGTGAATTTGCCAGACGTGGCTACTGATTGTCCAGGTGGGGCATATCTGTATCCAGCGTTCAAAATTAAATTTTTCATCCACCAGCCAAACGTCTAATAAATGTTCAAATTTTACCAGCAGCTCAATAGATTACTTTAGTTTTTTAGGCTGGTGAGAGAAGCAAATCTACCAGCCACCTTCATATTTTTCCAGCATTTAGCTGGTGTATGGTGCTAATTTTGAACCCTGTCTTCATCTCTATGCACATCAAGCCTTTGATACATTCACTTTGTTTCACTCTCACATTGTCTCCCACAACCTGCCATAAGTGTTGTGTGTATGTTTGTTTGATTTCTACTGATTTGCAATTTTATATTACAGTAAAATATTTCGATGTGTCCTAATAGCACTTCTTTGGCAGAGATAGAACAAAATGTATATTACAGCCAATTTATTTGCAAATACAGTAAGTGTGCATGACATACAAGATATTGGAGAACAGAATTAATGTAGCGACGTAGTTTATCCCTGTGCTGTTTGGCCTGTTGTTGAACTGGTTGTCTGTGGCAGGGAGACCTGCCGAAGATCATGTTCTTTCCATCCACCTATGCGGTTTGGGAAGTTCCACTGAGTGTGGAATCCATCTGCTACATTCTGCCACTGTGTCCGGGCACTGAAATACAAGGACATTTAAACCCCAATACAAGCTTGTTCAAGTAAGACAATTATATAATGTGATTATTGTACTGCACATTGCTTCAGCCAGTGACAGCAAAAGCATTAAATATACATTATACAACACTGCAACTACAACAATGATACTATATAATAATAAATGCCTAAAGTAAGCACTGTATAATACAGACTGCACTGTAATAGTAATAATAAGCTTTATTTGTATAGCACCTTTCATACATGGAATGCAGCTCAAAGTACTTTACATTTGGAACATTTCACACAGAGGATAGAATCATAATATCAGTAATAAAATTAAATACATATGCAACATAACGACTGGAAAATGTGCAGCTTTCTATAGGAAATTCTATAGGAAAGAGGGAGCCAGTGTAGTTCAGCTAGCACAGGGGTGATGTGCTCTCTCTTCTTGGTCTTAGTTAAAAGTCTAGCAGCAGAGAGTTGCATAAGTTCCAATTTCTTTTTATGTTTATTTGGGAGACCAGTAAAAAGTGCATTGCAGTAGTCTAACCTAGTAGTGATAAATTCATTGCAAAAGTTTTGGTAGTAAGACTGCCTATATTTAGTAATCCAATGTAACTGAAAATGTGTCTGGTTTTTGGAGAAAAACGCTGTGGTATGAAAATGATATTCATTAAATTTCTAATTTAAAAATTGCCTTTTTTTTCACTATATACGATGGGCAGAAATAAACATTGGAATAGAACCATAAGCGTAAGTCATGCTATTACATGGAGCAGTTTGATTTATAGTGGTAGTAGTACTAAATGTTTCCCTTTAGAAGGCATTTTCAGATCCATCCACATGTACAGTGTCATTTGAAAAATTACCTGGCAGGCATGAATCTGTGAAATGCTCTACAGAATGTCAATGCCTCAGTGTGGTCGTTACGTTGTCAGAGAGCAACCTGGCTCCATGTCGGTTTGGGCGTATACCATCATGCTTCAGCAGGCTGGGCCCCTCCTCGAACAGGTCAAAGTTGTTGACATAAGGGATGCTTAGGGAAGCACAGTAGCATTTCAGCCAGGTGTGGAGATCAAACAGTCTGGACCATCTCTCAGAACCCTTTCTGTAGTTAGGGAGAGGTCCAGAGATGACGATATGTTTTCCTGTGCCCATCAGGATGGTGATGAGTTTTGTAGTTTTCCTGCAGTGCAACTGACCGCCTCTCTCTGATGTCGTTTGTGCCCACATGCAGAATGATGTTGTTGACATTAGTGTGACAGGCGAGTATGTTTGGGAGTTTGTGCTGGATGTCACAGACCTTGGCACCAGGTAGACCTTGGAGGGGCCGCTAGGTGAAGGGGGAATGTAGAGGTCCCTGACCAAAGGTGCCGATGACCAGGGTGGAAGTTGTTGAGTTCAGCGGAGGAGGGGATCGAGGGGGCGCCAACTGTGTGGAGGGACCAGGATGACTGGCACGGGGGCATAGCAGAGGTGGGTTTTCACAGAGCGGGCAGTACTTATCATCCATGAGAATGGTGTAGCAATTCTTCAGTCGTAGAGGTTGGGCTAGGCCTGGGTGTTGTCCTGACCGCCTGTCGCGGCATTTGCTTGTCTGCCATGGCTCAGGCTGAGGTGAAGCTGACCAGCAGAGTGGGCTTGGTTCTCAGCAGAGGCCGGGGAGAGGAAACAGGGACAGAGATTGGATTAGTGCGTGGCGAAGTAAAAGTAGCGCAGGGCAGAGTGGAATCAGGACATCCAACGTTAGCATTGTAAACAACGTTTCTATAAATATAGTGTACTATAAACTTCCTGTTTTCACTAGCGAACAACTCTTACTAGATATTACTAGTCAGATATTACATTTCAGTCACTGGAAATGCACGGCCATGTCACAAAGCTCTTCGGTATTAGCAAGGTGTACCTAATGAAGTGGCTGGTGAGTGTATATAACTGTGTTTTTGCAATGTAGAATTAAGTCACATGCATAGCTTTGTCAAATGGAAAACAACAGATTGTAGGCCAGTAGTCTACCCACCATAGAAAACTTGAACACTGAGAACCATGACACGTTACACTAATCAGGTACAGAGGGCTATTCTGTATTATTAACAGCATGATAGCCAGCATGTTGGGGTGTCATTTATATATTACCAATATACCATGGTTAATCGCTGTCTCCAGGCACTCCGCAATGCATCATGCCTATATACAGCTCTCAGCATTGGTATACTGGTGCCTTATAGCTTAAGTATATTATTTATCACTCACCTCATCCAATCTAATGTAACTCAAATTAAAAGTCCACACATACCTTCAAATATGTCTTTCAAAACATGGTATATTGCTTCACATGTTTCTGGAACAATTTGATGGATTGTTGACAACCCGACTCGGAACTGGTAAGAAAGGCTCCTGAATCTTTCGCCTGTAAAACAATAAGAACATAACTCAGTTATATAATTTATTATTTATGGCAGAACAGCTTATGGAAGGAATGAATGTTTTTGTGTTTTAAGCACTCAAATTTTTCATCACTGAAAAAAACATAGCATACGGATCGAAATGAAGTGTAGTAATATAGCCATCGTTAGCTTGCTTGCCTGTAGCCAAGAAGTGCAGTGTTTATCACTGGGTTCCCCAACTGAAATGCAGTCCCGGTACAGTAGTTTGTTTTCCGTCTTAAAATTGGACTGAGAAGTTGCTTCAGGGGTCGCTTCTTTAACCAACAAAAGACAGAGGGCTCCCAATGCCAGCACAGTTTGCAAGTCTTCGTCGGACATTGTTCTTGATGAGTGTGATTAAAATTACGACCACTGAGAAAATAGTCTTGCCCGGTACCATACAGTTACACAAAAACAAATGTTTTGTATATCCGCGTTGCTGCTTCCGGCGTCCCCTTTATTTGATCGAAGAGTCCAGATTACCCTCGCCTGCCGGTATGGAGAGATATTTCCTCTCACACATGCGCACAATGTAGGTGGTACTTGGGCGGTCGGCCATGTCAAGGCGGTTCATTAAATCTACACAACGGTCTCTCTCCATGCAACCCCATGCATACCGTGACAGTTTCTTTCTCCTGTAGCCATGATGTACAGTGTTGTCTGTGTTATACTGATGAGGGCTTTTCTTATCATCCTCAACTCAGGGTTGCTTCAACTCAGAGTTGACTGAGCTTATTGTTATCACCTGTTCTGACACCTTCAACTCTGAGGTTGACAGGTCAGAGTCAGTCAACTCAGAGTTTGTTACCACTGCTTTCTGAAATAACCCCACTACCTACAGAAGTGGCAATGCAGGACAACTCAGAGTTTGTTACCACTGCTTTCTGAAATAACCCCACTACCTACAGAAGTGGCAATGCAGGTCAACTCAGAGTTTGTTACCACTGCTTTCTGAAATAACCCCACTACCTACAGAAGTGGCAATGCAGGTCAACTCAGAGTTTGTTACCACTGCTTTCTGAAATAACCCCACTACCTACAG
>JACXGM010026827.1:0-14726 GCA_016801145.1 Umbra pygmaea
TACCACCCTGTAGGTTTATCAACCCTGGTCCTGGAGAGCTACCACCCTGTAGGTTTATCAACCCTGGTCCTGGAGAGCTACCCTCCTTCCTGTAGGTTTATCAACCCTGGTCCTGGAGAGCTACCCTCCTTCCTGTAGGTTTATCAACCCTGGTCCTGGAGAGCTACCATCCTGTAGGTTTATCAACCCTGGTCCTGGAGAGCTACCATCCTGTAGGTTTATCAACCCTGGTCCTGGAGAGCTACCATCCTGTAGGTTTATCAACCCTGGTCCTGGAGAGCTACCATCCTGTAGGTTTATCAACCCTGTTCCTGGAGAGCTACCATCCTGTAAATTTTCAATCCAACTGTACATAATGTAGACTCATTCAGCTTATCAACAAGAAGTTTATTAGAATCAGGTGTGCTAAACTTGGGTTGGAGTGAAAAATCCAGGATCAGGTTTGGAGATGCCTGCCTTACATGATCTGACTAAAGCCTTCCATGAACAGCGTGAAAAGAATCGGTGGCTCGGCGACATGTGGGTGGATGCGCTATGTGCGTGCCCCTCGGCATTCTGCATCTGTCCAAGGAGCTGCGGAGCTGCCGACAAGGCAGGGTTAGTGAGAAATAGGAGGGGAGGATTAAGGGGAAAGTTAAAAAAATTAAAATAAGACTGGAGAACACATTGAAAGGCATTTTAGATAATCCCTCAATACAGAATCTCTCTAGATTCTTATTCACATTTGTTCCCAACAGATCTTCAATGAGATTCACATTTAAAGACTGAGATGGCCAGTGCAAAATTTAGATTTTGTGGTATATTCAACACAAATAACAAATTAATACAGCTCAGAGGTTTTTGTTCTGACTGCATGACCTGAAGACAACATCATCTGGTCAGTCAGGAAAAGGAGCACCAGTCAGAGCTTAGAGCTCTATTATAGCTTGCCATCTAGCGTTACCTTAGCTACCATATACAGACACACAAAAAATAAACACATTTCAGAAGGACAGGGACAGTGTCCTCAACATTATACTACTGTACTTTTAACCACGGCCTTTTAGGGTCTGGTTGAAGTAAATGCACAATATAGGGATTAGGGTGCCATTTAGGATGGTATTAGAGTGAATCAGAAGATCAGGTGATGTGTGGTGGCACTGGATGGACGCAGTGACTTCAGCCCTCGATGACCACAGCTCATTCCTAATAGCAGGGCACGTGAATAAGAACAGTGTGTCTCTAACATGGCGGTGACAATGTCTCCACATAGTTTAAAATCTATTCACTCACTAATCTTATTTCCTTAGTAGGGTCAAATTAATTTCCTGACCTCTTCTCCTTATTAGGAAAGAATTTGTCACCCTTCTTTCAGCCCAAATTATTTTAGCACATTCTGAACTTTTGAATTGTCTATTTTAGCCTATGTCCAGAGTAATCAGTACCATATGTTAGATGTTAGATGTGTTTTGCTAACACATCTTTGTTTCAGGCACTGTACTGGTGAATGGCAGGCTCGGCCCAAGAGTTTAAGAAACAAGACTGGTGAGTCAAAATATTTTTCTCTATCTCACTAGTTTCACTGTATTGCCAAAAGTATGTGGACACCCCTACTAATGGTGTTATTCGTGGTTTGGGCTAGGCCCCTTAGTTCCAATGAAGGCTCATCTTAATGCTACAGGATACAAAGACATTAGACAGTTGCTTCCAACTATGTGGCAACATATTGCAGAAGGCCCTTTCCTGTTCCAGCATGACTGTGCCCCTGTGCACAAGGCCTTCACATTCAACATCAGTGACTGACCTCACAAATGGCTAAATTGGCACAAATTTGGCTAAATGTGCAGAAATTTACTAAATGTTCACAAATGCCCACAGACACTCTCCAAAATCTTATGGAACCCTTCCCAGGAGAGTGCCAGAGGATGCAAAGGGGGGGGTAAATCCATATTATTGCCTATGGTTTTGGAAAGGAATTTCCAAAAAGAACATATGGGTGTGATGGTCAAGTGTCCACATACTTTGTCATACTGCTGTTGGTTAAAAAATGTCTTTCGATTGCTCTACAATTCAAATTAAGATACAAATCTTTGAATACAAAGATGCCTAGTTTGCTTATATCCAATCCTTAGGGACTCCTTCTTACATGTAGGCTACAAAACAAGGAACTTAAAAAATTCACATTGAATACACAAATTGTTTTTCCTCTCCAACCACCCCAGGCCCCACTGTTTGGGCAAACACATAATAGTGCTGCCTTTATGTAGTACAAAATAAAGGTTAGGATGTGTAAAATCTGCACCCCCCGGTCCTGTGTGTGTGTTTGGCACAGGGCTATTGTCATTTGGGTGTTGTGTAATTTATCTAAACTCCCACAGTTTAACTTTAGGCCTGGATCCAGAACACATCTTATAACCTAGCATACACATCTGTAACTTAGCATACATGTTCCGCATCACACAGCTCTTTAAGAACTTCTAATGAGCTATTGCTCCTATTTTATAGAACTGTCATAAGTTTCACCCCTGCCAGAGATTCTGTGATTACACGCCTCAGGATCTAACCCTCATCCCACCCCTCCCTCCATATGCCAAATACCATACCTCTTCTGAAGAAATGAAGCACACGTTATTGTTTCCCTGTGTGGGAAAAGTTGAGCATTTGGCCTCCGTTTTTTGACCATTTGGAGCAGTTTCACATAGATGTGTCCAAAACCTGTTGGCTAAGCTTACGGCAAACACGGATAAGGATTTAATAAGACCAGGTTAATACTACACAGTAATACCGGAATTTAATCAATTGCATCTAATGTTATTTTCAGGATAGTGTCCACATGCTTTTGTTTTGCTAATTAAACACACTGCATTGATTTAATTGCTAGTCAGTTGTCTTGATAGTATCAACCATTTTAGAATTGTTGGCAAAGTTATATCATGGTGATAACCCAAAGATGATTTACTTGAAACTGAATTTAGCAGAAAATTCTCACAGGGTTTACTGTACATGCAATGACATCTGCGGTTTTCTGTCACAAGTAAACATGCAACGTGTCCCTTTCCCAGATGGGTTGTGTGATGATCCAGAGAAAGCCCTCTCTGTCCCTGGCCTCCAGACTCACAGCCTCAGGGAATTTGAACAGGTAAATGCTTGTCCTCTCTCTTCTCTCTGTACTACAGTGATGTTGGTCTGGCGTTGTGTGGTAGTTAGAAAAAAGAGGTGTCCATCCCAGTCAGGGGATTCTGTTAATGTGCATTAGGTGTGTTCCAGTGGATGGCCTAGTGCCTGTGTAATTATTCTGTGCTAAGCATCTGGCTAGGGTTCTGATTATGCCATTCTGAAGGTGTTCCTCCATTACTACACTCTAAAAACAAATGGTTCTTCAGCGGTTCTTCAGGGGTTCTTTGCGGTGGTTATGGTGCTATATAGCACCACTACCATTTAAAGAACCTATTAAGCACAGTTTGGCAATTTTTAAAGATAGTGCTATATAGCACTTAAATTGGTTCCCTTATGATTACAAGCCAATTAACCACTTTTAGTGCTATTTAGCACCATTTGTTTCAAGAGTGTATAGCCCATTAAAGGGCAGGACTTCAGGTCAGTTGTGGGGTTCAGGGATATGATTTGGGGTGGTAGTAAGATGATTAATGACTGGATAGTCGACATTCTATCAGTATAGAATCATTCCTATCAAACAGGAATCAATTAGCTTAATGTTAGTCTAGTAATCTGAGGCTTTCCCTAAGAGGGTGACCATGTTTCAGGGTGACTGAACCATTCTGGCCCAGTGTGTCGAATCCTGGGGAAGATATAAATGCTGTTGTTTCACCACCAGCTCATGCTGGTTGTTATGGTGAATTCATTGTAAGTGGCAATCTGATTCAGTTTGTTGGCTCTGGAGGTAATGCTGGCTGCCTTTGAAGTCTGCTTGCAACCTTGAACAGGCTGCTACATACGGAGCTTAGGAATGAGTCCCAGGAACCAGACCCAGTCAGCGGGACAGCTAACCCAGTCACGCACTTAGTTACTGCCTACAAACTGGAGTAGGACAAGTGGAGACAGAGAAAGTAATTTCCTATAATAGGGTAGGTAGTACGTATTCAAGTATAGTTAAGAAGGAATTTCGAATGCCAGCGGTTGTGATGGCTGTCTGCACTGTTGACAACGTCCTTATTCATGAAACTGTCTCCACTCTGTCAGTCATATGAACAGCAGATTCCACCTGGCAAATCCACCTCTTTACCGTAAATGTGTTGTTTTGAGAACTTTCTGTGTCACTGGAAGTGCTTTTACAGTGATGATGATTTAACGTGACACAGTATCTCTAGTGAACTTGGTGTGTGTTTTGTCATTTTACGCTCTTATAGACAACCGCTGTTCCCTCAATAGAAGAGTCAGAGTAAACGGATCCAGGTTACAGAACTGAATGTGTGTACCGTTGTCCTGTTTCCACTTGTCAGTTTAAAGAGTCAGTCTTCCCGCAGCTAGCTCAAAGAAACATGAACCTGCCAGAATAGCATTTGTAACTGTCAAACATCTTTGGACTGCAATCCTGAGGTTTTTGGCAGAGACGTCTGAAAATCATAATACCCTTTCACAAATATAATTTATTAGTCCATTTAAGAAATTGAAAGCATATGCTTGCATATGAATGTGAATTCAAACTGACCTCAAAAACACTTCAATTTATATAAGAGGTATACAATGGGTATAATTTAGGCCTTTAAGATCTCAGGACAAATTACAATTGCTAATCTGTTATTTTGCCCTTAGTCTTAATGTGCTGTACTCCAAAGCCACATACTGTGAAAGGACTGACAGAGTAAAATGAATCTAGAGTGGCAGTTGTATACAGAATGTCTACCATACAGGCTTCCAGACACACAAGACCATTGGCTTGAAGATTACATCATTCTGTAGTACTTATGGGCAATCTCCATAGCATCTGCTGCTCTTGCTTTCTCAATACAATTTGGTTTCAATAGGAGCTTTATTGGCATGGGACACTTTTGTTTAAATATCCAAATCAACTAGAAAGTTATAGTATAATACTACTAAACAATCTCTCTCTCTCTGTCTCTCTCCCAGTGTCTTTCATATTCTGTTTCCCTTTGCTTTAGTTTGTTTCCCTCGTGAAAATAGGTCAGTGTTCTCTTTGACTAGCTAGCTAGCATATAGTTTTATCAGCCCTGAAGGGGTTGGCTTGATGAGCCTGTTTCTCTAGCTGCTCCCTCGAATACTATAACACACTGAGAGCATACACTATACTTCAGTTAATTTAATATAGAAATTGTGTAATTACTTTGCATATATAGCATTACTGATTCTGTTATTCAAGTGACTTCCTTGACTGTTACCAGGGGCGATTCATCTACATGTTTTTGCTTGAAGTCAATGTGTGAATATCTTTATAGTTTACAGTTGCTTACATTTGTTATCCTGCTATATAATACAATTGAGTTGAACACATCTTTCTGGATGTTCTCTTTAAGACCTGTCTGTCAGTGTCCTGATTGGACATACTTGTTTCGTAGTCTTTCCACTACTGATTAGCCTAATAGTCTTTATTTAGTCGTCACATAGATGTCAGACCTGGTTGCCCTTGGTAATTGGTGAGCTTACGACTGATGGGTCAGGTTTCTGTGAAACAGCAGCAGAAGCACTCTGGCTGAGTGGCTCAGGATCAATACATCAGCCTGGACATTAGCTCATCTTTTTGCTGACCTGACCCACTGCAGAATGCTCTATGTAATACGGGTTAGCTGTCCTTCCCTGTTCTCTCTCTCTCCCCCTCTCTCTCTCCCTCTGTCTGTCTGTCTGTTGTCTGTCTGTCTGTCTGCCTGTCTCTCTCTCTCTCTCTCTCTCTCTCTCTCTCTCTCTCTCTCTCTCTCTCTCTCTCTCTCTCCTAAAAGGAGGAGAGAGAAACAGGCAGAGAGACAGTAAAACTGACAGAGATGGAGAGGTCTGTTCCTGGAGCTGAGTTCACAATCATGTTCTACTAACACACTGAATTGACAGACACATTGAGTCCTCAGGATCAGAAGATCCAATCAGAATTAACTAAACCTGTTCTACAGACACATTGAGTCCTCAGGATCAGAACAACCAATCTGAATGAACTAAACCTGTTCTACAGACACATTGAGTCCTCAGGATCAACACATCCAATCAGAATTAACTAAACCTGTTCTACAGACACATTGAGTCCTCGGGATCAGAACAACCAATCAGAATGAACTAAACCTGTTCTACAGACACATTGAGTCCTCAGGATCAACACATCCAATCAGGGCTGGGCAATATTGCCCGATAGGAAGAGAGTAATAACCTATTTGTTTGTGTGTAATAGTGTTCAGATTTTATGTTCCTGCATGTGTGTATTTCTGTTTCTGTGTGTTGTCATATTCAGCTAGTGGATTTATATGTTAAGTACAGTATGTCCATCCATTCTAGTGGATTATATGGAAATTATTATCATCATATATTTAAATAGTATTTTTAGGAAATGCTGTGGTACTTTGTGGGTTCCTGGACCCCACAATTACTATTCAATAAAGTCAACCTTAACCAGGATAAGACAGACAGAAAACCACATACACAGTTAAATAGTTTGACCAAAGAGTACACCACTATCAATCAATCTAACCAATTGGAAATGCACACTCAATGAATCTGGCCAATCACCTTCCCAAAATGAAAGTAACCATAATAGTTTGGGCCATGATAAGCAAAATGTACTTGAATGTTGAAAAAAGGTATTCCATACATACCATGAATTTTTCTAATTCTACATAAGAGATTAATGTTTGTTCTTGATTTCTATCTGAACCTTAAACAAGGTTATAAATTACAGAATGACGCTCATACTGTATCTTTATAATGTCGATTTCTTGACAAACTTGTAGGCGACGGCAGCAAAAACCTCATGACCTTGGACTTTTGACTTTGACTTTGACCACATCCAGATGACATGTACAGTAGTCAGGTTTTAGTGAAGGTAAATAAATGTCTAGATTATTCAGAATGTGTAAAATGAAATGAATCAGTGGGCTTAATGTGTCTGCTGTAATATCTTCCAGTTCTCTGAGTCAGACAGTTAATATAGCACAGGGCTTCAAGGAGACTGCTGGCCAGCGCAACAAACCAACCATGCTGCGACCTGGGTTACTATCTCTCTCACACACACTAAGTCTAGGAACATTTTATTAGGACATGTAGCTGTCAAAGGAATCTGTCTCCACTATAGACTATATACTGTAGACAGCTCATCTTTTAATCAGCCTTGTGATGGCGTCTGTGAAAGCATGAAAGAGTAGAAATAGAACAATATACTGAAAATCAACTGCTTGCTTATACAGACAATGTGTTGATATTATTCTTGATGATGTGTAGACTATACCTGATCTTTTGAACATTCTAAATGAAACAAATGTGCAATTATGAGCACTGATAATAGGACAGTGATGGCCAAACAATCAAGCTAAAACTAGTAGTTTAAAAGGAAATTCAGGTACTATAATTCAAAATGCAATTTCATTCATATCCAACAGCTCAGTTTTAGCCATTTCCGTTTTTAAGTAGTCACTTTTCTTCATCACAAGCATTTTTTCAAGCATTATTTCATTGGCTAGGGATCAGCCAATGAGGTTAGAGGTCCCAGAAAGTTGACGACTGTAAGAATAGTCTAAAAAAGAAAGTATGGATTCAAATATATATTATCTTTTGCTGAATCAGTAAAATCTATTATTTAGATGGGAGAAAAACTTAGGAAATTCATGTTAATACATAAAACTGTGTAAGCTCTGTGATATACATACCCATTTGATTTGATGGTATTTCAGGGAGGCACACCCTTATGTTGGTCGGTTGGTTTTGAACTAATAGGCTACTTGTTGCAACACATTACTGATGAACTGTTTGATGCGTTCCATTCGTTATTCCTTTATATAGTCCGTCACTGGGCGGGTTATGAGCAGATCTATCTATAATCAAAGACAGGTCTGGGATCAGATGCTCAGAGGGCTGGGTTACACTGGGCAGTCTGGACTGTGGAGGATGACATGTGCACAACAGGCCTCGCACAGACAGAGAGGAGAGAGCCTGCTAATGCCTTTTCCAACCCTCCTCACATTCCAGAGAAAACCCTCCAACTAGCAGACAGAGAGAGGGAGAGCAAGATAGACAGACAGATAGACAGACAGAGAGAGAGAGAGAGAGAGAGAGAGAGAGAGAGAGAGAGAGAGAGAGAGAGAGAGAGAGAGAGAGAGAGAGAGAGAGAGAGAGAGAGAGAGCAAGATAGATAGACAGACAGACAGATAGACAGACAGAGAGAGAGAGAGCAAGATAGACAGATAGACACCCACCACTTTTTTTCAATGAAAGGTTCTCTAATAACAAACATTGGAATGTGTGTTATTGAATTAGTGAAGATGTGCTGGTACAGTAGACAGGTGCTACTGGTAAATTGTGAGGATGTACCTGTACCACACCTGCTTCTAGGTAAATAGTGAGGTTGTGTTGGAGTCCATAATTAGCTAGTTACCATAATAATGCATTTTTTTTCTTTAAATTAATTTCGTACACAGCAAAATTACCAGTGTTAAATCAACTCTGAGAGTGTTAAATTAACACTCTCAGTGTTTATATAGCGCCAATGGGAAGTATATACACACTGAGAGTGTTAATTTAACACTCTCAGAGTTGATTTAACACTGGTGATTTTGCTGTGTAGATAAGTGGTCAGTTAAGATGTCCCTTTACCTGGTCATTTTGATCTTAATTAGGAACTACACAAAACGTGCGAACTCAGCCAAGCCCAGAAGAGTATGTACTTTTCATATCTGTGGTGTTTGTACTGCTGATCTGCGGTGTAAATGATTTGATTGGTTGCAGAGAGAAAGGCAGGGAGCTGAGCAGAGCAACACCTGAGTCTCTTCAACATTGTCCAAATATCTTTATGTTTCCTGTGTTTCCTTGTTAAGTTCATTGTAAATCCTCTCTCCTCCGTGATCTAATAAGTGAGGAAAAGGATGGAAAAAGCAAAAGATAATCATACACATTTAAATCTAATATGCTTATTAGGGGTTCCATGTGGCATTGTGGTCTATGTCAAAACTAAACATAACTACATCACGGTGACCAAGGACCACTTCTAGTGACAGAACTTCCAACTGTGCCAGGAGCTCCAGCCCAGGGCAGCAAAATGAATACTGCCTAGGTTAAGGGATTGAGTAGTCAGACTAGCGTACCTTTCACTTTGTTCTCCACTGTGTTACGTGTTTTTAACAATACATCAACCAAACATCCACAGTCTGTACCTTATTTGGGAGCTTTCTGGCACAAAGAGTAGAGAGAGAGACCACATACAGTAATTTAAAAGAAAGTAGTTTAATTAATAAAAAATGTAACCCAGTTGTTCTCAACTGTTAGGTTGTAACCCAGATTTCGATTTCAGTAGGCTCCAAATGAGGTTTGGGTGTCTGAGAGAGAAAAAAAATACATTATATACAGTATACAGTATATATTATAAATATTGCTGTTTCTTGTAAAAATTCATGAATGAATACAAGTTGAAGTAATTCGTTTTTTAAGGTTCTTTTCGGATGATTTAAAAAAAAATTATTGACATGAGAGTAGGAAAGGGTGGCTATGGAGAAAGGTACGCAGAAGGAAACAGGTGGGGCACAGAAAGTTGGCCAACTCGAAGCTCGAACCCCCATCGCCAGGAGAGGTGTCTCCGGAGTTGGTAGCTCCAGCATATACTAGTTGAAATGTACAGAATTATGTATTATGTGCATACATACAGTAGTGGGTACGTTAAAGAAAAACGTTTTTTCCCCACCACTTAATCATCTAAATTGTAGAGTAATATTTCGTAAAGTAGATCAGCACATGTTAATTAATTGATTCCTTTGTACATTTAATGCAATGAACAAATTTGTGCTGATCTAAGAACAAATCCTCTACAATTAAAGTGATAAAATGATGGGAAATATACAACTTCATTCAAAATCAAAATATTTATTTAAAATCTAATTCCCAAACACCCCCTTCACACAATTTGGAGCTTACCAAAGCCTTATTTGAGCTCATATTTAGCTAAAATATTTTTTTTCAGATAAATTAAATATTAGAGAATACTTGTTTTCAGATCACTATGTAGGGTTCCTGGGTTATGACAACAAATCAATAAAAGCAAATACATATTGGCCTAATAACATAAATACTGACACCCGCATGTTCAATCGTAGTCTTTAAGATTATGTTTTTAAACTTTGTCATTACATGTTTTTACATTTTTAAATAATCCTATTTAATTATTTTATATTTTAAACAAGGCCAAAATATAGCCAGAAACCTAAAAAAAGAGAGTAATAATGATTAAGTGAGGAAGTACCGGTAAGTGAAATCTCTTGCCTGCCAGTATAAGGGATGGCAGAAATCCCATTTAAAAAATGTAAAACTTTTTGTTTTTTTAACAACTTTACTTAAGTACTGTATGCTCTCCTCTGTGAAAATCTTGTTACAGCCTATGAAACATTAGAAATGAACCATCTAACTCCTTGTTAAAGAGGCTGCTGATGCGTGCAGGGGTGCCCTGGACTGCCTATGGCAGGTTGGGTAACAAGTCTGACCAAGTCCAACCCAGACTAGTTCAGCTCAGGGTCACATTTAAAAGCCATTAAAATGAGGAATGTTATTAGAAATGGCAAGTAGTAAGGAGATTTATATGAAACTATCCAATAAGAAAAGCTCATTTTTGAAGCTAATTTCTTTTGCAATGGAAAACATTTCTGCTGTTTGCCCTAATGAACAACACCCGACTCGGCCAAACCCAGGGCATGCAGTCAAAATTGGGTAATACTGTTTGTAAATACCAGCCCAATTATCCCTAACGAGCACCTAATAGGAACCAGATGAATGCTTATTTAATTTGTCAGAGAAACATAGAATGGATATAAGGCCAGCGTTCCCCTTAGTTTTCTTCCCGGCAGGATGAAGCCACACATGAGGAATGAGACTCCACGGGAATGCCCACATGTTACTGAGTGTTTTCCTTATTTTTCTACATTAAATAGATGTACAGACAGAACAGGTCTTATTTTGTTGAAATATAGATATTCTACAGCAGATTGGTTTTTACATATCTGTTGCGCTTAAGACAAATAATTAATGGTATACCTTCTGGAACATTCTAAACACTCAAAGCCACTAACTATTCAGTGGTGACCATGTCCTAAAGTGACCTTTCTCCCAGTCTGGATAGGTCTTAATCATAAGCCTACCTGTACATTTCTTAATAATAGATTAGTCAGGAAGAAACAACTAGCTGTTGCTTCGACACCACAAAGGTGCCAGAGGTTAAACAAAACAGGTTTAATTATAACTCTCAATGGTAGATATGAAAGTTTTAAATTAAATGGGATTTTTATTAAATGGGCTTTTGTAATGCAAGTAATTGATCACAAAAACAAAGATATTGTAAATAGAAAAGAACATAAATAGCTAGTCCAATTTTTTTTAAAGGTTACCTGTAGATGTGCATATCCTAAACCTCTACCAAAATGAATTTTTGTGTCTATCTCTGAAGTTCAGCATTATAATATGTTTTTTCCATTTCTGTCTTTTCTGGACCTTTTTACTTTTCTCTTACAATGGATTTCATGAATGCCTTATATAGCCGGAATTGAATTGAATCAGTCTTACAGACACAGCATAAACAAAATGTTGCTGGCACAGACCCAAAATGATATGCCTAACTGAACAAGACACAGCCAGACTGTTTTAAAGATCAGTCAATACAGAGAGACAGAAGGTTTATCCCAAACCAGCGCCCTACATGGTTACCTGTTGCTGATGGAACAAGGGATTTAATAAACGCATCAACTTTAAGACACACTCATGAATTGAATGACACAATTCAATGTGCTCTTTAAATTAATAAATTAAGTGTGACATTTAAGTTTACAAATGACTCCTATAATTTTAGAAGAAATAACCAAACATGCAATTGTCTTTTATTTTTTTAAATCTTTCTCATATAATTAGGCATGTCTATCCATTCTTTTGTGTCAATGCAAAAATAGTGTGGCGCATATTTCAATTCAACTTGGAAGAGGCCACCAATGTGGTCATGTTAATGAACACAGGTGATGTTAGTAAACACAGGTGATGAACACAGGTGATGTTAGTTAAACACAGGTGATGAACACAGGTGATGTTAGTTAAACACAGGTGATGAACACAGGTGATGTTAGTAAACACAGGTGATGAACACAGGTGATGTTAGTAAACACAGGTGATGTTAGTAAACACAGGTGATAAACACAGGTGATGTTAGGTAACACAGGTGATAAACACAGCTCCCAGAGAGAAAGAGGTCCAGCTTAATTCTGAAGATGGGCGGTGGAAAGATTGGGACACAACCCAGGATAGGACAAGACCCCTGAGCATTATATCCTTCCTAATAATCCACTTTATTGTCTAACTGCTCTGTTTACATGTGTGCCCAACAGAGATTAGTCATTAAGTTCCACAGATCTGTCCTTTATGGAAGTTAATGGGAGCAGTTAATGGGAGCAGATACACTCAACCCCCATCTGGCTCCATTATACAGAAGGTTCCAGTCCCATCCAGTCAAAGGCCGCTGCAGTCTGTGGGCCTCAGGCTCAGATAGTGGCACTTTGGTTTCTGTGACAACAACAGAGGGCTCTGGTCCAGAACACACACAAAAATCCAAATGACACAGGGCCTACTGGACACGTTATTATTCACCTCAGAGTGCTTTAGAACAGAATAGAGAGACAACCAACAGGACTATCAAATGACACAGGGCCTACTGGACACGTGGCCATTCACTTCAGAGTCCTTTAGAACAGAATAGAGCAGAGTATATTATGACCTCATACCAAAATGGAAATTAACCGTTGGCATCATGAAAAAAGCCCTATTACATCACGGCACACGTAATCTGTTCCTCCGTCCATAAATCCATGTTGAATCGGACATCTGGTTTCTACAACCAGGTGTATATACAGTATATATTACATACTTTCCACAATAATGTACAGTATCAAATATGTATACATACATGCCAGCCGTCCCAGACGCCGGCCAGGCTCTTCGTGGGTTTACATTATTACAACCTTTGCTTCCGGATGCTCGCAGCACAAGCCACACATGCTTTTGTGTATACACTCATGTTCATCAGAGAAGGTGTTTACAGTGTAAATGTGTTTGTTTAGCACACTAATTACAGGGCTAACTCACCATATGCCACCAGAGTACCACCTGTCATGGCCTCTCTCATGTTGCCATCTCTTGGACTTATTAGGCATTGCATTTTACTATGAGAAGCACAGTTTTTATGTGGTTTGTGATATGTAATGGCCATATTAGACCACTGTCTGACACACACACACGCATACATGCACACGCACACAAACACACACAAACATACTTGAGGTTTATGGCCCTGGCATCTCATCTCTCTCTGTTTGTCAGCTGGGTTTCATTCACAAAACTGTTCTGCCGTTGGCGTTTCCTCCCTCGGCTTTCTATTTGGGCTGAAAAGACATTGCTTTGTTCCACCAGTTTATGTATATTTTTTTCAGAACACTTCTCCCTGTTCGGCCAAAAATGAATTCGAGCGAAAAGAGAGAAACTAGGAGAAAGATTGGGTTACACGCCTGCGAGAGACAAAAGTCGCCAGTGGGAGGGTTTGTGACAGTTGGCAGCGCTTCGACTCGGAGAGAACTCGATACCATAATTTTGACCCTCCATAAACACAGAATCAGAGACAGATTTACCCTGTGATATATGGCTCTGGGAATAGCTGCGCTTTTCAACAAAGCGGAGAGTAACATGAAATGCATGCTTTTACCAGAATTTGGTCTTTATTAGATGATGTGCATTATGCATGGTTCTGGAAAATGTGTAACAAAACTGGCATTTTCATAGACATCTTATGGAGATGTTTTTTTAAAGAGATTATTCAGAAATTGCTGGTTTGTAATTTTATTTAAAAATAGATAATTTGAGGGTTGCAATGGTTGTAGAAGTCTTAGACTAGTATATATGATCCCTGATTTCAGTAAATGATTGCTGCATTTTTAATCAACAACAAACACCTGTCTTACGCATGGACAGAGCAGCAGAGCTTTTACTTTGGCAGTTGAGAGGGTTTGGAAGCAGGGATCTTCTGGATATTGGTCAGATGCTCTATTAGGACACCTTGCCACCTCGGTAAATATAAAAAGTGTTGTTTTTTCCTAAAATGGGGAAAACAATATGTACATAAATATACAAAAACAAAAGCAGTTGATCTACATATCAATCGCTTAGTATTTTTATTTTCAAATTCAAACTTTGAAAGCCAAGAAAGAGTAAATAACATTCTCCCAATCCTTGTACTGGTTTGTGTTCACATTATGGCAATCCTGTTTTGACCCAAAGACTGAGGAAAAAGAAGGAGTTGCTTAGTGGAAACACGTCCTGACACTTCAGCAGAAATCAAGTCTGTTCTATTCCAACAAGTAACAACAGACAGCAGCATGTGATTACAGAGAGTTGGCTCCTCTTCTTTCTCTGTCTGTCTCTCTCTGTTCCCAGAGCATCAGTCATTAAGTAATCCCTCCCATTGTCTTTCTGTCTTTGTCTTTTTCACTCATGCTCCTACACCATCTTCTTCCTGAGTATTTGTCTTTTTCTCTCATCCTCCTACATCATCTTCTCCCTGAGTATTTGTC
>JACXGM010026829.1:0-14761 GCA_016801145.1 Umbra pygmaea
CTTCAATGCGGCGTGGCATGGAGGCAATCAGCCTGTGGCACTGCTGAGGTGTGATGGAGGCCCAGGATGCTTCGATAGCGGCCTTAAGCTCATCCAGAGTGTTGGGTCTTGCGTCTCTCAACTTCCTCTTCACAATATCCCACAGATTCTCTATGGGGTTCAGGTCAGGAGAGTTGGCAGGCCAATTGAGCACAATAATTCCATGGTCAGTAAACCATTTACCAGTGGTTTTGGCACTGTGAGCAGTTGCCAGGTCGTGCTGAAAAATGAAATCTTCATCTCCATTAAGCTTTTCAGCAGATGGAAGCATGAAATGCTCCAGAATCTCCTGATAGCTAGCTGCATTGACCCTGCCCTTGATAAAACACAGTGGACCAACACCAGCAGCTGACATGGCACCCCAGACCATCACTGACTGTGGGTACTTGACACTGGACTTCAGGCATTTTGGCATTTCCTTCTCCCCAGTCTTCCTCCAGACTCTGGCACCTTGATTTCTAAATGACATGCAAAATTTGTTGTTGTTTTGTTGTGCTGCTTCTCTGCAGCACAGGTCAGGCGTGTCTGCCGCTGTTTCTGGTTCAAAAGTGGCTTGACCAGGGGAATGTGGCACCTGTAGCCCATTTCCTGCACACGCCTGTGCACGGTGGCTCTGGATGTTTGTACTCCAGACTCAGTCCACTGCTTCCGAAGGTCATCCAAGGTCTGGAATCTGTCCTTCTCCACAATCTTCCTCAGGGTCCGGTCACCTCTTGTTGTTGTGCAGCGTTTTTTGCCACACTTTTTCCTTCTCACAGACTTCCCACTGAGGTGCCTTGATACAGCACTCTGGGAACAGCCTATTTGTTCAGAGATTTCTTTCTGTGTCTTACCCTCTTGCTTGAGGGTGTCAATGATGGCCTTCTGGACAGCAGTCAGGTTGGCAGTCTTACCCATGATTGCGGTTTTGAGTAATGAAACAGGCTGGGAGTTTTTAAAAGCCTCAGGAATCTTTTGTAGGTGTTTAGAGTTAATTAGTTGATTCAGATGATTAGGTTAATAGCTTGTTTAGAGACCCTTTTCATGATATGCTAATTCTTTGAGAAGGGAATTTTGGGTTTTCATGAGCGGTATGCCAAAATCATCAGTATTAAAACAATAAATGACCTGAAATATTTCAGTTGGTGTGCAATGAATCTAAAATATATGAAAGTTAAATTTCTATCAGTACATTATAAAAAATAATTAATTTTATCACAATATGCTAATTTCTTGAGAAGGACCTGTGGTGGCCATAATAAAAAAGCTGTAAAATCTATATTTCTTGATATTTATAAAAATATTGAGAGCAATTTAGATGGGACAATGATTCCTTAAAGTATGCAGTGCTTATTTTGCAATTTTTACAGAAATTAAGTGAACTTTAAAAAATGTAGAACATTTTGGGAAAAAGTACTTAGCCAGCCAGAGCCTGTCTAGAGAGAGTGAAGCAGTTTGGGTTTATGAATATTTACATATGTATGTTTTGGGTGTATTTAACATGCTTAGAAAACATAATACAAAACATTAACAAATCTAAGGTAAAATGAAAAGATTTTATGTAAATGCAAACAGTGCTAGCTCTTCAATGGCATACAGTATGATTTAACTAGATACAGTTTCAACCACACACAATCTTCCTATGACCCTAGAATGGTGGTTTTCAACCTCTCCTATGGAATCCCCAGCCAGTCCATGTATTTGACCTATTTCTGAGCAAGCACACCTGATTCATTCAACTCATCTGCTAATGATCAAGCCCTTGATTAGTGACTCTGGTGAGCTAGTTCAGTGGCCACAGCTAAACTGTGAAACGTCTGCGGTGCCCTAAGGAGATGGTTTAAAGGCACCACCCTACAGAGAGCTCAAATGCCCCTGTTCACTCAAACACGCAGCAGTTGAATAGGAGTGGCAGCGTTGGTCAGCATGGAAAAGCAGACCAGCAGCTAATGAAACAGGGGAGGGCTGTGGGGCCCCACTAATGCTGTTGCACTATCACTGCAGTCAACATCAGCAACCCTTTTTGACCCCCTCAGCCTGGGCCACACCCCCTGGTTGGAGAATACACAGCCCGACTGAATGGGTCGTTAATGGGCTTATAATGGGCCTCTCCTATTTCAACCCCTAAATGGGCCCTTTTTTACAGCCTCTGCAAGGGAGATGATGAAGTGGGTGGAACTTCCTTCTGTTGCTGCTTTAAATAAATTAGTGTTCTTTTCACCAGCACTGTTAGGGCCAATTAGTCTCCAAAGAAAGACAATGTGGTGAAGCTCGCCTGATGTCCCTCACAGAGAACGACACAGAGAGTGAGAGACAGGCACTCATGAAACGTTTGGCGGTATGACGCAGCTGTGAAGTGTAATGTTGAAATGTTTCTCTCCCAAAGCAACGTGTGGAAGTCCTGGACCATTTAAATGGCTCTCGTATCATCTTCTCTGACGTTGGCCCTTCCTCCAGTCAGCAGCATCACCTGCCCACTCCGGACCTCACCCAGGAGGTCGTGGTTATCACCCCAGGGCTCCCCACACCACCTCTTAGCCCCTTCCGTTCCACCAGACTGCCCCCTGTGGAGATCCATAAGGTACAACATGCTCAAAAAGACACATGGGGATTGTAGTACTTCAATGATATCAGCAGGTTGGCTGAGGTGGCTTGTTAAATTAAGGTTAAGACTAGGGTTAGGGCAAGGGACCACATAGGGTTAGACAACTACTCCTCCCTGTGGAGAAGTCTAGTATCACACCTTCAACCACATGCCACTGGATTGGAATGTACTGGAAAATGACTCAGGTCATGTTTTTTGAGTTGGGTAATGCAATTTATACTAATGTGTCTTGCACATGAAGTTGTTGTTTATTTTCCACTAACAATAACCACAGTCACATGCTCTCCAACTGATCATGTTTGTATTGGACTAACTGGCTTTCCATTCTAGGTGTCAGAGGTCAATGGGAGTGACCCTCTAACTGACCCTCTTCGTTTTGGATCATACTATGGCCCGTCAAATGGTAACATTTCAATGTTCTTGAAATCACAGTTTGATTGAATTCAGTTGTATGTACTGTAATGAATGTGCAAAGTGCTGTGAGTTATAGGAGAAGACAAAATGCATATTCCCTTTTAGGAGAAATTACTTGAGCTATAGTCTCTTTTCAATTGTTTGGTTTCATATATGATGGAAGTAGATATCTAAAGCCCCTTTGTTAATGTCTGCCTAATTTTATATGGCCATGGACATTCTAGACAGATATTTTGAGAACAAGCTAGTTGAGAGACTCAGCTGACAGGCTCCCCTAGAGCTGTATTTTTGACCAACAATGCCACATCCCCAGATGATGAGAAGAAGACAAGGTGAGACCAGAGTCTCTTTTACAGTGGTGCCCTGTGATATAACAATATGAAACAGCAGTCAAAGAACTAAAACAGAATAAAAGTATAAAACACTATGAGATTAAAGGATAAATCCAGACCCCTAAACACTGCTGTGCTGGGCATGTTTCCCACTTGTCAGACTCTAAAAACAACTTCTCAATGCCTGTTGTGTTTCCAAAGATGGCCACCGCAAGTGTCCAGAAATGTGACCAGTAATGTGTACTTACAGTAATTTTGAACTTACAGCTAGATTCAGGGGAGGTGTTCGGTTGACTTCCTGATTCCTTCGACCTGCCTCTGTAACTTCCTTACACGCAAAGCACTATGGTCCTTGTAGGATTCTCACAATTCAATTCATATATTCATGGGTTTGATTAAAGGCGGAATTCTCTGTGAGTTGGTGGTCAATTTGAAAAATTCCAAAACATTTTAATTACATGGGATATGACCCACTTGTTTGTGAGTAGAGGAGAGCCCCATTGGTGTGTTCCTTTAAATAAAAACAGACTCTAAAAGAAACATTCACAGTTAACAATAAAAAGGTAATGTAAGTGACATTTATATGTGCGTAAAGGCACTAAAACCTGCAGCTTAAGTTTGCTCTGTCATTCCATGAGTGTGGGGAATGGGATTAAAATGCAGTTTGACTCAGAGTCAAATAAATCAATATAATGTAATAATAATAATATGTGGTAAAATAATATAATAATATAAAATAATAAAATGTCCTGAGATTGTGTTTGATATATATTACTTCACTGTTGATTTTTGTCCTTTATATAGCTAGGTAGTTTCCCTAATACAGCCTTATAAACAAACATAAGCCAATGTCTGGATCTTCTAAAAGTCAAGGATTCACAGCCAACTGTAGTGTATAACAGGCAATGATCTGTGTGATAGTTTGCTCCAGTAATAAAGCACAACGCTGCATGATATACTGCATCCAAATGTTTCTATTACACTCTATCACCATAATCAATCAGTGACATTAAAGTGGCCTGTACAATTAATTTTCTATGCTGTGAGACAGACATGATTTATTTCTATAAATAATATTTAAATTCCTTTCTTCAGCTTCCTCACCAGCTCAGTAATATTTGTTTTAAAAGAAATATTATCATCTAATAAAATTCCCAGGTATTTGAGAGTAGTAATGTTAAGATTGTCCAATAGTAGATTTTATGCTGTAGAACAGTGGTTCTAAACCTTTTCCCATCTAAGACCACCCTGTGTACATAAATGTTTCAGGACCCCCTTACAGAGATAAGAGATAATAAAGAAGAAAACTACACATGTGTATTATGTTTATTAAAGGAAAATGCTTGTTGCCAGTACCATCAGTTTTACCTTTTAACAAAAACTAAGAAAATGTATATATAGAGCTCTGGATAAAATGTGGAGACCATTGCAAATTTTTCTTAAAACAACTCCATTGAAAACCTCTGGAATGTGATCAAGAGGAAGATTGATGGTCACAAGCCATCAAACAAAGCGGAGCTGCTTGAATTTTTGCCCCAGGAGTGGCATAGTGTAGTCACCAACATCAATGTGAAAGACTGGTGGAGAGCATGACAAGACGCATGAAAACTATTTATTGTTGTTATTAACAATTACTATTGTTTCACCAAATATTGGTTTCTGAACTCTTCCTAAGTTAACACATTAGTACTGTGTTATTTAAAATCAATATTTTCCCTGCATATGAAGGCATGACATCAATGCGTTTACCCAAAGGGATATGTTTGTTTTCTTCATTTAATTATGGCTTCCTGATGATTTAACTCATGAAGTGATACTTCTTGAAATTATTTGTGTCTGATGTTATGTTTGATGAAGTTGGTGGATAGAATGTTAAAAGGTGCCCACTGCCAAGGCATTGGACAACATACATATTTTGCATCCCTCACTGTGGAAAAGTAGGCACTACTGTGGAGGTAAAAACACTTACCTATAGTATTAGCTCATATGCAAAGTACTTTTCTGAGTAACTCTGGGTTCGCACATTTTGTGAAGTTCCTACTTAAGACCAATATGTTCAGGTACAGGAAGTACATATCTTACCGATTGTCATAATGTCCATAGTATTTGTCCTTGTTCTCTGTCACTTCAGCATGCTTTCTACCCTATGTGTTTTGTTTTGGTTTTGTTTCCCGCTCTTTGTGTCACATGATCCCGTCACATGTTTTTGTCAGCCTATCGGTTCTGTTGGTTAGTCCACACCTGCACACCCTCCCCTCGTTATTATGGTATTTAGTTCTGTCTGTTTGTTTGTTCAGTGTGGTTCACTGTTCTTGTCCAGTTCTATCTTGTGCTAAATAAAAACCATACTTTTGGTGAAGACGTGCCTTCCTCCTATTCCTACTGAACTGTGACACTGATGACAATTATTAATATTTCCTTTACTCTTTCTATTTGTTTAATAGGTCACTGTTAAGATATGAACTAACTTCCTTTACCTTATCATTTAAAGTAGGGACTTCCCAAAACCTGTTAACTCAGAGTTACTCTAAAAAGTACTTGTACCTACTCAGTACTTTGTCTACCTCTGCTCATATGCCACTGGGTGAGAGAAGTATGTTCGTTTTTGGACACAACATTTATAAGTTGTTGTGTGAAGTAAAGTGCGGGCTCGTCGCACAAAACCCCCCTTGAACAACCACATGCCCACAGAGATCCTCCCGACCATACACAATACAAAAATGAAAGCACTTAAATGAACACAAAGACACACAGAGAACAGCACAGGACCAAAACATACAAGCACAGAGAAAAATAAATAAACTAGTCTAACATCTGCACACAGTTAATCGGGCAGTATGACAGTGCCAATAGCCTCTCAGCTTAGGGCATAGAAAAAACATATGATAAAGGTGACAGGGAGAGATATGACATCAACTACAGTACGGTAAATTTCAGACAGTTTGGACTTGGAAAAGATAACTCTATGAACCACCTTAATCTGTATAAGTCCTAAATGGGCACATGATGTGGTTGAGCTAACTCTATTTGTAGCCTCACCCCACCACTCCTCACTGAATTCAGCTCCCATTACCTGCTCCCAGGCAGATTTACTGTAGTTTTGTTGGTGGAGTGTTTGTCAAAACCCACAATGCATGAATAGACCTAAGAGAGTACTCCTTTCTGTCTGGGCAGAATAGTCAATAGAACATCCCAGGCCTGGTTAGTGGGTAAATTGGGAAAGCCAGAGAATTGTGAGGAAGACAAATTTCTTTTATGGAGGTAGCAGAAAAAATGAGATGGAGGCAAAGTGTTTAAAGGCCAGATCAGGGAAACTAGAAAATACACCATTGTTGTAAAGGTCATGAAAGGTCTTAATACCATTCCTTGCTCATAGAGAGAAGGCATTGTCAATAAGAAAGGGGGGAATATTTTTTTTCTTCCAATAAGGCCTATGACCAACATGATCTCACAGAATTCTCAAAATCTGTGGCAGTTTCACAGAATCGCAGAAAATTCTGTGAAGTCAATTACAGAAGGTTAGGGTTAAGGTTAGGTATGAGGTTACTAACGATTAAGGTTAGGCATGACGTTACTGAGGTTAAGGTTAGGATTAAGGTTAGGTTAAGGAAAGGCATGGGGTTACTAACGGTAAGTTATAAAACAATGTCAATTGGGAGAGCGCAGGTGTTGGAACAGGGAATCTGCGTGTGGACCACAGATGCCATTGACTTACAAAGGCACCACTTCCGTGGGCCCATCACGGAATTTTCAGCAAATACGTGAAACTGCCACAGATTTAAGGGGCCGTGTTAATTTCACAGAATTCTGTGAGATCAGGTTGCAATTAAGGATGAATTTAAAATGACGCCAGAACTGGTAACATATCTTTATTGTGGACTGTACTACAGGATTACCAGTGTAGTGAGAAAGGGGGCTTGGGAGTAAAGAACAAATCAAAGCTTCCAAAGACGTAGACTGGCAGGGGGCACCAAAGAGTACTTGGAGAATGTAATCAGGTGAGCTTTTGAAAGTTTGCTGCCCAATAATAATAATAAAGAAAATTGGGAAGTGCAAGCCCTCCACTGAATTTGCATCTCTTGAGTAAAGACCTACGGACTCTGGGTACCTTTCCTCCCCAAATGCATGAAGTGACAGCCTGATTAATTGACTTGAAAAACGACTTGGAAAATAACAATGGGATAGACTGGAAAAGATAAAGAAATGAAGGCAAACTATTCATTTTAATAGAATTTATTTTATCTATAAGTGGCAGAGGTAAATTACCCCACCTCTGAAAATCAGCCCTCATCTGGGTGACAAGGGGGCAAAAGTGGCAGAGAAGAGGGCAGATAAAGAGCGAGTCACATTCTTTTTACTTGAAGCCAGAGCAGTTAAGCTGAAAAGGCAAGTCTATCTGTTGGGGCTGCAATGATGCTGGATTGATTGGGAAGCACTCACTCTTTTGTAGATTTAACTTGTATCCAGGAATGGAACCACATTTCTCTAGAAGGGAGAGAATGGAGGTAAAGAGGTTGCAGGGTTATGTACAGGTCATCAGCATATGAAGATAGCCTGTGCTCAATGCCCTCCTGCGATACACCCTGGAAAGAGGCAAAGAGCAGCAATACTATCGAAATGGGCTTGATAGCAATGGCAAAAAGTAAGGGGGACAAAGGACAATCCTGCCTCATTCTGCATTCCAGGGGAAAGTAGTCTGAGTTTCATTGTTACATACACTAGCCCTTGGGGATGCATATATAAGCCAGATCCACAAGCTGAATTTGTCCCCAAATCCAAATTTCCGAAACACAGCAAATAAGAACTCCCATTCAATTCTAGCAAAGGCCTTCTCTGCATCCAGGGAGACCACAAGCTTGGGAGAGTCTGATAAATATTTGGAATAAATAATGTTGAACAAGTTCAAAATATTGAAAAATTAATGTTTACCCTTAATAAAGCCAGTCTGTTCCTCCAAAAAGACACCTGATAAGACTACTTCAAGACACCTGGCTATCCACTTTGCAATCACTTTCACATCAATATTAAGGAGGCTAAGGGATCTGTATAAAGAACAGGAGTTGGGGTTGTTCCTCTTCTTGAGAAGAAGTGCTATTGAGGCTTTTGTTAAGGTCGGAGGCAATACACCAAGTTCCAGTGACTTGTTAAATATTGATAATAGTAAAGGAGCCAGCTGGGTGTGAAACTACTTAAAGAACTCAGTTGGAAATCCACTTGGGCCCAGAGCTTTGTTCCTTTGCATAGATTCAGCCTTTAACTGAATCATTTAGATTCATGCTTTAACTGGTGAAAATACGTTTGACTTGAGAATGAGTGGACTCCCACCAAAAGGAGTTGGGATTTAGAATCAATTACAAAAATCCAGGAGTCGTTCACTCCTCATCTGGATATTTGTTTATTAGTGTATTTTTGTTGATCATCCTGTTTTTGTTCCACTGGACGAATAAAAAATGTGTCCATTATTATATATTCCAGAACAATAGCCTACTTTTCTGCAGTGCTAATGTTGATAAGTCTAAATGCATGAGACAGTAGGTAATATTTGGACTGGTCGGGTGAGCGTTACTAGCCGGTATCAAATGTTCCTACTGGCAAACATTTCTACAAAAATTGCGAAATCATTTTTTGTTATTTGATTTTGCTATGATGTTATATATTTCAAGTGATATCTGGACTATGTTAAATATTTCTGTTAAAATCATTTTTTATCATAATTTATCCCTGTCTTCTCATGGCCCCTCTGGCAGCTCTCTGAGGCCCCCTAGTGAGCCAGGACCCCCATTTGATAAGCACTGCTCTAGAAAACACAATATACTTACTTTTGTTTGCATTTAAAAACCAAGCCTTAGATCAACAAATTAATTTTGTAGTAAATCAAAATCCATTTGCAAGAGTGTAAATGCTTTAGCAGGAGATGGGCCAACCACATAAAGTACTGTGTCATCAGCATATAAATTAAATTGACATTTTAGTATATTGTTACAGATATAATTTATTTTCATATTAAACAATAAAGGACCTAAAATTGAACCCTGTGGGACTTCTTTATGAATAGAAACAAAATCAGATTTGATACCCATCAGCAACAATAGCTTGTCATCTGTTGGTAAGGTAATTCTCATACCATGTACAAATGTCTACATGTCACGGTGTTGTGTGGTGTAGAGAGAGGGAGACCAAGGCAGGTAGATGGTAGATGAAAATCGGTGATAGTTTAACTAACACAAGTCCGGAGAACATACATATATTTTCAGTTGCAGGGTAGTACCGAAGCGAGTCGCACAACATATATACTTATATAGCTTATCATGCTCTGAACAGTGGCACAGACACTGACTGCTAACATACAAGTACACAGCGCATGCATTAACCAACAAACCTCAGCGACTCACTTTTCACAACTTACTTATAGCGACTCCCGGACAGCCTTTCCACACTGGCAAACAGATTATCAATGACCGACACCTCTCTCTAGTTTGGCCACCTTTTCTACTGAGCAAACTAACTGGCTAATAGAACACGGTTGAACGTAATCATTAATCATCAGATCTACAAGATACCAGCCTAACTTAAACCCTATTTTCAGAAATGGCCAAACCAGAGAGAGGTGTCACAAGCCTTAAAGGGACATTTACACATAAACATAAACCTACATGTAATGCACTGAAAAAGTATACATAGGAATTACATAGGAATTTATATAATAATACATAATTTACAACATATGGACTGGAGCTACAACTAGTTATTATCCAACAATCTTAAGTGTAAATATTGTTTGAAATCAAGCATGGTTGCATTGCTTTCAAATTGAAAAATTGCTTTAACATTTTCATTGGAAGTCATTGCTGTGTGGAGTTTTTATTTATTTCACCCATTTTTCTTCCTCTCTATTTTTCATACAATTCCCCTTTAAGCCTTGTCTCATCGGCACCTCAACAGGTGTGTGATAGTCAAAGATCGGTCACACGCTTCCTCTAAATACATGTGTCTTACTCTTAGCCATCAGATTCTTATCATACTCGCTTCCCACTGTTACATGTACCTACACACCATTTCCACCTACTGTCCTACAATCTCACCTCTGTACATTCACTGCCAATGATTCGGCTTATGACTCTAAACATATACTGTACTCTCTAACTACTGTAAAAAACTGTTATTTGACCAAACTGTAGAAATCACAGGCTAGAGAGACAGGTATGCAGAGGGAGACACAGAGGAAGGGTGCAGACATCAGGGGCTTGACTGGAACCATGTCACCAGGGGGCATGTGTGTTCTGGAGTCGGGAGCTTAGACCGCTACACAAAACTCTGACACCTTCCTCCTATGTATGCAATCTTGTTGTCATCTTGGCTCCTCCCTTAACACATGAAACAGACTGTAACATCCCTGTTAATCCACTGCCGGAACATATTAAACTCAGGTCTTCCCTCTCCTAAAGTGCTGCTCATAAAACAAGCATTAATCTGCTTCCGCCTTGACTATTGGAATGCTCATCTTTCCGGCATTTACATTACAACCCTGAATAAGTTCCAATTGGTTCAAGAATCTGCAGCCTCATTTAGTCCTAGCAGCACATCCCCCCCATACAACCCCATCCTCATGAATTCACCCATTGTTCTGTAATGCCCTCCACCACCTTGCTCCCCCTACCTGTCGGACCTTCTTCTCCCCTATCCACTCACACCCACACTCTGCTCTGGTACTGAAGGCCATGTTAACATCCCCAGGCCCAAACTACAGAGCTTTGGTGACAGGACTTTTTCCAGTGATGCTCTATGGCTCTGGAAGTCCATGCCTTTGTTTATCCATGACCCTGACTGTCAATCTTCCTTCGCCACATAAACCACATGTGTTTTTGTTGATTTAGCCCTAGCCCCTCCTCCTAGCCCCTAGCTCCTAACCCTGCTCCTAGCTCTAGACTCATGTTGTTTCCTTTTTCTGTTTTTGCTTCGTGATTTTTTGCTGTGTAAGTGCTCAATCTCTATCTTTGTTTTATGTGCTAGTTTGTTAAGCGCCTTTGGGTCCTTAAAATTTTATTTATAAAATGCATTCTTATTATTATTACACTGCTCAAGTCAGGCCTGCCCAGTCTTGTTCCTGGAGATATACTGTCCATTCCCAGTTGTGATTTACCTGATGTAGCTTTTCATCTAGATAATTATTACAATAATGTGTGATAAATTATGATTGGCCACTGTGATGCATTTGTTCTACGAGGCTGCAAGTGTGCCACACGAAGGACCCTGATGTGAAGATGTTTGATGGGGTAGCGTGAACAGGGCAGAAACAATGTTCAGCAGAGCTGAACTTCAAGCAAGTCCTCACACTACGCCAATACTTTTAGAGCAGTTAAATTTATAACTGGATTGATAAAAACAGATTTTTATAATGTAGGGGAGTTATGATGCCTGTCTATACTGGAGGGTCTGACACGTGCACATTGCTTCTGCTCAGCTAGAATGTAATACTACTGTTATAGTAGAAGAGGGAAGAACATTTTAACATATTTTAAGACTGGATCTCTCCTGTGTCTTTACAAGGGGGTTTGTCTAATGGAGTCCAGAGCAGGGGATCTTCCACTATGCCGCGCCGGGGAGCTACGAGGGAGGAGCGACTGATCAAGTTCTCAGGAATCGGCCCAGTGGACGAGACAGGGATGCCCATTGCTTCCAGATCAGTAAGATCAACACCAAATCCAGTTTCTAGGCATCCAACTCCAAAGTGCATTTGCGCCCCAGCCCGGACGTTTTCTGTGCCCTTCTTACTGTATTTGTCTCCCTGGCCTCTGCTTCCTACTGTACTCTAAAATAATAAAAATACCTCTGAAAAATATTTAAAAGAGATAGACATCCATTCCTCAGTAGAGTTCACCATAAAGAACCACACCATAGTTGTTCCTAGTCTTTGTATGTTCCCAGTGGTTCTTTATGTGGTGAAATATTTTTATTTTTATGATTTAACAATAATTTTTTTGTCATGTAATTTTTTGTTTTTCTCACATTAGAGTGTGAACAAGCCTAAGGACTGGTATAGAAGCATGTTCAGACAGATTCACAAGAAGCCAGAAGGTATGACCACTCCCTGCAATGTCCTCCCATACTGTACATACAAAACCCACACAGAGAATTCCATTCTATCAATGTCAGCCTCCAGAGAGCTGATCCAGAGGGTAGATTATTCCCGAAAGAGAGAATCTGCAAATTATTATTGTTTGTACAAGAAATGAATAATGTACAATTTATCTAAATGTTTAAACTTCCTTTTTTGGCTTTGTTAGAAAGTTTAAATGATTACAAATAAGAAAAAACAAACAACATAAAAAAATAATTGATAATATTGAGTATGAAACTGCTTCCTTCAATGCAGTTCAGGTCTGTGGTAGTGCGTTAACAAGAAAATACAAATTACAATGCTAACTTTGCAAGTCATCACTCTGCAACTTCTTTGAACGTGGGTAATACAGTAAGTCCCTCTACTCATAAAAATTGCAGTTGCCTCAAGAATCCATGAGGTCCAGGGACAAACTGTATGGACATGCCTGGTTTTCAAAATATATCAGATGGTTTAGACTGTGAAAGAGTGTGGAAACAAATGGGCAAATGCTTATGGCCAAACCTTCAGTGTGAATTATATACATTTGCAAAATTCTGACTTGGAAGATTGTTAAAGATAATTATATTTTTAAGAGTAATATTTAATTTTAATGGCCAAACTTAGCAATAGTTCCTAGAAAACAAAACATATATTCACTTATTGGCATTTTTGCATTACTGGAAGAAATTCCCAAAATATTCTATGCCTTTTCCTAAATGGCCATATTAAAATGTTTTAGTAAACATTTAAAAATCTGAATCTTTACATATATTGTAATATATGGCCATATACTGTATGTATGGAACTTATGTCTTATATGGGTAGATATGGTACAAACATATTGTGTCCATATATGTACATATGTCATAATGTACAGAAATTGGCCTTTTTAATGTGACATATTTTTACATTTTATATAAATACATGCATTTACCTATAGGTTATAGTGTGTATAAGTGATGTATATTATGGAGGACCAAGTCTGCCAAAATAAGAAAAAAATAAATAAATAAATATATGCATCAATAAAAATATTTATACATAAAAATATTTATACATAAAAATATACATAAAAATATACATAAAAATATACATAAAAATATACATAAAAATATACATAAAAATATACATAAAAATATAAAATTATACATTTATTAATCAATATTATTTTCCTATTTATTTATTTCTGTGATAATTTATTTCAGTTTTTATACATTTTTATATTAATTTATTTCCATATTCTTTTATTTCTGTATTTATTAATTTCCGTATATATTTATTTCTGTATTTCCAGATCCTTAAGCTAATGAGGAGGCTGTCAATCAAAACATGTCACGGTGTCACCTTTTTCCCATTGGTTGATCGGTATCCAAGTGTGAAGATCGATTTTACATGCCTAGAGTACTACGTTAGTAGGCTTCATAGAGTCTCTTGCCAGAGATTTGAGTCTTGGCTATCCTAGTTGAAAATGCTAGCTTTGGTTATTATTTGATTATTAGCTTTTTCGCGTGGAGGGTCTTGCTGAAAGTTTATTGCAGTAAGCAGCATCTAACAACACAGAAGTTGACCCTGCCGTGTAGGAATTTGGATGAAGTGTGATCATTGCCTTAATTTTTCGATATACGATTCCGTTAATGCCGGAGCAGTCGGACGCCCTTCTCATTGTAGCCTATCCATTTCATCAAACAATAGAACCGCCAGTGCAATGTTCCGTTGTCTTTAAAACACACGCACACAAACACACCAAGTCAACCACACACACACAGAAACTAAGTTCGCCGGAGCGAGAGAGCAGCTACGGTAGTTAACGGAGCACAACAGGTGACACCGAAGCCACAAAAAAACGCAACTAATCGGCACAGTTGGATTTTCTGTTTGTGACATTGCATCTCGTTTTGGGGTTGGTGAAAGAATCATTTATCCTACAAACCAACCCCGTGTTGTACCCTTGGTTCCTCCCCAGCTGCGTTTTTTACGTTCACAATCTATTTCTATCACAGACCGTAAATATGGTTTCTATCTCCCGCTCTTGGCTTGCTTGCTATGGCTGAACGATTAAGTCCCGCCCTCTCATTAGCTTAAGGATGTAGAAATACGGAAATAAATATATACGGAAATAAATAAATACAGAAATAAAAGAATATTGGAATAAATGAATATAAAAATAAATAAATACAGAAATATATGATCACAGAAATAAATAAATAGGGAAATAATATTGATTAATAAATGTATAATTTTATATTTGTATATTTTTATGTATAAATATTTTTATTGACGCATATATTAATT
>JACXGM010026830.1:0-14871 GCA_016801145.1 Umbra pygmaea
CATTTCTGGGCATTTGGGTTGTGGCAACGGCACATGCATTTCAACATCACGTCTCCTTAAGTCCTCTAATTTTTCCTCATTTATGTCATCAACACATCCATGATTCATGGAAATGTTGAGTAAAACACAACAAGCCACAAAAAATGCTGCGACTTGAGTAGTGTAGTACCTCCTGTTCTATCCAAACACCTGACACAAATTTTCAGTGTGCCGAATTTTCATTCAATTAAGCTACACTGCGTGTTTGTGTGTGTTTTCGATTAAACAGCATTTCACGCACTTGCTGGCATCATGAATTGTGTCATCATTAACCATGTCTTTAACGTAATGCCATTGTCCCCTTCACAGCCACCCATCCAAGGGGGGATTCCTCATGGCAAAGTTGCCATAAATGAGTCATGGCTTGAGACATGGGTGATTTTACTATTAGCATTGCAAATGACTTGTATGTTGATTGAATGGGTTCCCTTGAGGTTGATGTATATCAGTGCGAATAACTCATTCAGAATAATTTTGGTAAATGTGTACACTAGATGTATACCTATTTTTTCACATCTTCCGACACCACAATGATTTCCCTTGTTTGGTAATATTTTTCCTTCTAATTATATATTGCAATAATAAAGAACTGCTGCATTTGTGTAGATGAGAGGAGCAAAGTGTATGCATGTTGTGCACACGCTACATTATGGTTAAGCATGCACCCTTAAAATAGCATATGAATAACACACCACTGACTTTTAACCAGGTTTTTCCTGGTCAGTGGCGAAATTGTTTTCAGGAACTGCAAGATAGCACCAGGGAACATTTGCAACGGAACACGCCTCTTCGTTTCGCTGAACAGAACGCATGTTCATTCCCTAATTTACCGATGCGCGTCTGTGAAAGTAAAAGACCCATATGCGTCGGGTGCAAGGTAGGAATTATACATGCGTTTGTGTAAAAAGTCAACTGCGCTGGGTGTAAGATAGGGCCCTGAGTGTGACTCCATATCTAGACCTCCATGGGATGATAAATTTGATTTCCATTGATAATGTTTGTGTGATTTTGTTTTTAGCACATTCTACTATGTAAAGACAAAAGTATTTCATATGATTAGTTCATTCATTCAGATCTAGGATGTGTTATCTTAGTGTTCCCTTTTATTTTTTTAGCAGTGTATAATATCTGAAGGCAGTGGACTGCATCATAGCTGAAAAGCTCTACCAACACAGATGAAGACTTACAAAATCAACAGTATTTGTATTTCAGGCAGAAAATGCGATATGACTTTACCAACACTTTAACAGAAAGGCAAGATTACAGTTTGCTAAATAGCACCTAAAAAATAACCCAAACGTTCTGTGGAAATGTATTATGGACAGATGAGACAAAGGTTAACATGTACCAGAGTGATGGAAAGACAAAAGTGTGGAGAAAAAGAGAAAAGCCCATGATCCAAAACATACCACCTCATCTGTGAAAAATGGTGGAGCTTTGGCCTGGATGGCTACCAGTGGAACAGGCTCACTTGTCTTCATCGATGATGTGAATGCAGAACAATTGGGTGGTATGCATGGCATAGTGGACTAAGTTGCTGCAATGCACAACAGTCTATGTCATGATAGTCACAGGTGCAAGGCTGACTACAAGTTTTCTGACTTTCTTCGAGCCTTCTATAATTGGCATAGTGCTGTCCAGGATTTGGGTTAGATTATCTATCTTGGGCGGCAGTGGCTCAGTGGGTCAAGTAGGGTGTGTAAGGTTGGTGGTTTGACCCCCAGGTCCTCCTGACCAAGTGTCAAGGTGTCCATGAGCAAGACACCTAACCTCAGCTGCTCCCGTCTAGTTGGCTGACGCCTTGCATGGCTGACAGCACCGTCTGTGTATGAAGGAATGAATGGGTGAATGTGAGGCACCTTAAAGCCCATTGAGTGGCCATTGGTTAAAAAAGCACTGTGTAAATGCAGTCGTTTTACCATTTATTTTTACCATTTATCTGGTTGGATGAACCATGTGCACGCCCTTCGCCATCCCACAGTTTAGTTCCAGGAATTGCCGAGCTGCCGACAGGCTTAGAGGGAATTTGGAAGGGGGGTAAAATGGGGTAAATAATAATAAGTAGATAATAATAAGTAGAACAATAAATTCTGAAGTCTACAGAAATGTAATGTTCATAAGTTTGCATAACCTGGCAGAAATTGTAAAATGCCAGCATTGATTTTGACAATATGACTTTTCGTGCAATAAATCTGTGCCCGGTCCCCCGATAACATTCATACTTAGCGCGCTAAGAAGACTCAAATAGATATATCTTACCGAAGTTGTTTATGTTCCTAAGTGTGTTCCCCGAAGTGTCCCTTAGGAAGCTTCTTAACGCATTGGGGCGTTGTCCCAAGGGAAGGTGCTGAATTTGTTGTCATCGATTGCTCAGGAATAGTTTTTTTACTTCATGCAAAAGAACATTACGGTGGTAAGAAAGACAACAAGTTCTATGTAAATGAAACATTCCTGAAATTATTCCAGTAACATTTATTTTAGCACATTTTAGGTTATCAGTAAAATATAGACTTATTAATTAAATTATCAAATTGTCAGTAATGTGATCATACTATATGTTGTGACTGGTAGACAAACCGGGTATCCCTCGCTAATCATTCACCCTCCTCATCCCGTTGTGCCACTTGTCCCGCTTCTTGACGTGGGTTTAACGACTTCTAAAAATGATGTAATACACTTTTATATCAATGGTAAGGTACTTTACAATCAGAATTGATTGGCAAGTAGCTTCAGTTGCTTCTGTTTAATGTGCGAAAAACGTTATGTTTGGCGTAAAAGCAACACAGCTCATCACCCTGAACACACCATCCCCACTGTCAAACATGGTGGTGGCAGCATCATGGTTTGGGCCTGCTTCCTTTCAGCAGGGACAGGGAAGGTGGCTAAATTTGATGGGAAGATGGATGGAGCCAAATACAGGACCATTCTGGAAGAATGCAAAAGACCTGAGACTGGGACGGAGATTTGTCTTCCACCAAGACAATGATCCAAAACATAAAGCAAAATCTACCAATGGAATGGTTCACAAATAAACATATCCAGGTGTTAGAATGGCCAAGTCAAAGTCCAGACCTGAATCCAATCGAGAATATGTGGAAAGAACTGAAAACTGCTGTTCACAAACGCTCTCCATCCAACCTCACTGAGCTCGAGCTGTTTTGCAAGGAGTTATGGGCAAAAATTTCTGTCTCTCGATTTGCAAAACTGATAGAGACTGATAGAGTAATTCCAGGCTGCTTTAGCTTGTCATTTACTGCTAAAACTCATTCAGAACGCAATGGCCCACCTAGTGTTCAACCTTTCCAAGTTCTCCCACTTCTACACACACTCTACTGGCTCCCAGTTGAAGCTTGTATTCTTTACAAGGCCATGGTGCTCACCTACGGAGCAAGAAGCAGAGATCCTCCCCACTACCTTCAGGCAATGCTCACACCCTATATCCTTACACTGGCTCTTTGTTCTGCCACCTCTGGGCTCCTGACCATTTGACGTCTTCAGGAATTCAGCTCACAATCCAAACAGTCAAAACTCTTCTCTGTCCTGGATGGACGAACCAGCTTCCACTGGAGGCTAGAAACAGCAGTTGCTACCCATCTTCAAGAAACATTTGAAAACCATTCTCTTCAATGAGTTCTTTCCTCCCCATTTTCCTCCCTTCTCAATTCCAACTGACCCTGCCTTGTCGGCAGCTCTGCAACTCCTTGGCCAGATCTCTGCAAAGCAAATTGTGATACAGACAGACAAGGATTACATCTCAATTTGCCTACTACATACTACATATACTGTATGTACTGCACTGATAAAGTACGTACATTTCATTATACAGTAAGCCAGTATGCCTGTATCGGGACATACTACCAAGTCAATAAATTGGGTTTTGAAGTAGACAGTAAAATCACACAATTGCTTTGCTAGCCAACATTAGGCATTGTTGCCAACATGAGCTGCACTCATGTTTAATTCATGCACCTGCTGTATTCTATTTTATAGAGATTAATTCAGATGCTGACGTCAATGTGTGAGTCGAATGGACTTTGGAGATAGGAAAAATGAATATAGGCCTTAAAGCCTCGGTTGTCCTTGATTTTTTAAGGTATAGCTTGTCTTTCTGTGATGTTTCGATCAGCCGTTTTAATGCTAAACAGACGAGGTGGTATGATTTTTTCAGTATGTAGAGAACTACAACGCTGGCTTCCTTGTTCCAAGCCCCGCCCACCCGGCATGTTCTCTGGATTCTGTGAAACAGTTCGTAAGCAAACTCGCTGGTAACACAATTGCTGCTAACCTAGGATTTGCAGATGAGGAACTTTACAACAAGGCAGCATGTTCTACAGATAATCCAGTTGAAACGCGGCTCAATTCTAATTGCCTAAGTGCTTCTTTGGGAATATGTCCATCCATGTCTACTGAAGAAAAAAGCACTTGCTACAATGAATGGGATTGTGGACAAGCTTTACTTGTAAGGCTTGAACCAAAAATGACTGACGATCGCATATGCGTCACTTAATCACTAAAGTTTTCCAGCACACATGGAAAGAGACGTAGCAAGAGGACAATGAACAGATGAGTAAGTTTATTAAAGATGAACTGAACTGAAAGAATCAACGTTGATAATGTGTTATTTATGACAATTAAAAATAATTAACAAAAAAAATTAATTAAGAAGTCAATACATAGTTTTTTTAAGCAACACCCAAAACTGCATTTGTTAGTATAGAACGCTGCCCATTGCTATGACGTCACTGGTATGGTAGGACCTGAGAAGGTCCTAACAGTACAGGCAACAGCTGCAGGATTTTACACATGAAAATGAGTCAGTTCAACGGCATATAATACAAAGTTGTGTCTAAAATATGTATTAGATTGTATTTGCATGATGTGCATTGTAATGTACACAGTAAATTATTAATGGAGTAAATAACTACGTATCCAAGCACATTGTACATTTTAGGAAATAGAGACTACTTATCGTGTGCATTTAGAGAAAATAGAAAAACATGGTTGATGTCCTATGACTTTTAGAAAATCGAGGCAGATAAATGGAAAATGTGATTGGACGAATTCATCCAATGGGGTCGCTTGTTAAGTTACCTGCACGGAGGATTCATGAGGTTTGCTGTTTACTCTAGGCTAGTTCAGAGTTGGCAGACTTTCTTTGTGATTGTTGATGGATATTGCACTGGATATTGCACAGATACCTCTTACTATGTGTAACGGAGTTAAGAACGTATGTATTCTCACTCCACAGCAAGCTTGAAATGTCGCCGAAGAGTTATACAATTGGTACCTTTTTTTTGTATAGCTCACTCGGTTGGTACGTTGCAAGCAGGGCTGTGTCGAGTGTTGCGGAGCAGATGGCCGCGGGATCGAGCCCGATATGGGGCAAGGCGAACTGCCGTGCGGGCTGCTAGCAAGGGTAGGTTCGGAGCCATTGCACACCCGTCACATATGGAACTAGCAGCTATTTCTGCGAGTTAAACTCCCTCTGCATCACCTCTTACTATGGAACTAGCAGCTACTTTTGCATCAACAGACAGCCCTGGGACGGTGAACAGCAGCTAGCTTCAGGGTGAGTAGAAAGGGACATTGGATTCTGTTTACAAACCCGCAGTGGTTTAGATAGCAGCGAGTAAACACATTATTATCGATCTGTGTTATTGTCAGTCATGCTTAATTTATACAGTCTATGGTCGGAGTGCTAGATTGTATAGCTTGAAATGAGTGCTTCTGACGTGTTTAGCTGATAGCTGTTTCCCATAGGTTGGATCGTTTGGTACTGTATCTAGCTTGGTTTCGTGACTCAATTTCAATTAATGTCCAGTGTCAGTCTCAGATTTGTTAAACACTATAAAGCCAACGCATTAGTCATTATTTGTGCGTGTATGTGAATATGTACGTGTTCTATGTATGTGACAACAACGTTCCATCCAGCCTTTCGCTTAGTAGACTTGCTAACATTCCTGGATAACAGCTAAACTGTCCTCTGCTTGACTTGAGCGTTTCACGCCCTTTCCCTGCGGCAGATAGTGACGGCGGTGTTACTTTCCGTTGGTCTATCTGTCTACCCTGTACTGTAGCCTAAAAAGTCAAACAATGATGAAATGTCCTCAGGTTTCAGTCTGTTGGTCTTAACCCTCACCAGTGACACTTGTGTTGAAAGTACAGTTCTCTAAATTGTCTGTCGTTAAAAGATGCTCGCTACAGACACGAAGTTCAGGGGCTGTCGGAGGGCAAGCCAGTTTTAAGGCAGCTAGCCATGAATTGAGGGGCTGGTTTCTTAGTCAAAGGTAGCCTGTGGACATTTATTTTAACCCCAGCTGCCTTAGCCCTATACCATTCATTACTACAGCCAGAGGCAATGCAGTATAAAACTCATTACCTGGTATGGCTGAGTAGCTTACCATACCAGTGACCAGGGTGAGAAATTAACACCCGCCACCCGCCAATGGCGGGTAGATTTTCACATTGGCGGGTAACATTTCCCTATCTACCAGCCACTCTGGCGGGTGAATTGTAAAACATATAATACGTTTTTTTTTTAATTCGGCTACTTTAAACATCACTTGTTTCGGTTTGGAGATAAATGCGTTTGACAAAAATGTAGAAGCTTACTCATTAACAAAGAAATATGCACTTCTGTCGAGGTGCATATTTGATTGGTTTTCACGGAGCTAGTCTGTGAGAACTCCAGCCTTTACATGCGGTACCATAAACATAGTGCGGTACAGAAGAAAAACAAATCAATTTAGTTCCCAGTATTAAGCCTGAGTAAACTAGATTAAGTCAATATAGAAAATGTCAAAGACAAAACGTGTATAATTACAGATATGGGGAAGTTGATGTGATTATGATACGATTTTATGTTATCGAAAACAGAAAATCACACACATAGAGCACAGAATTCTAAACGCTTATTGGATGATTCAGCTGTCACTCAAATCACTTGTTTAGTCTGCGATAATGATTGGATTTTGATTAACGCCGCTCTCGTTTTCCCAGAGACATTTTCATGCGCAATGTCCAACTGTAACTTAGTTTATTAACAGCGGATTCTAATTCAAGTATCCTAAATCTCCATAATATGGTTTCTTATTATATTTAATGTTGTAAGATGTTTCGTTTCATTATTGAAGAAGCACTTGCAACTTTGATGGGTGATTATTGGGGGTCAGATGGCTCAGTGGTTAGGGAGTCGGACTAGTAGTCAGAAAGTTGCTGGTTAGATTCCCTGCTGTGCCAAATGTTGCTGTCTTTGGGCAAAGCACTTCACCCTAAATTGCTCCAGGAAGAATGCCCCTGTGCTTAATGTACTGTAAATCACTCTGGATAAGATTTTCTGCTAAATGACTAAAATGTAAATCATTTAACCAATGCTTCAATATTGTTATTAGTAATCCCAGATGTTTTCCAAAGAGATTATTAGAAAATCAATTTACGGTAACACTTTATTTTGAGAGTCCATCTCTAGATGCTCTACATATTATCTGCATACTGTCAACAACATTTTAACAAACTAGCTACTAACCCTAACCCTAATCCTAACCTTAACCATTCCCCTTATGTTAAACCTAACCTTAACCATTACCCTAAAACAGATTCTAAACTTACCCCTACCCTTAAAATACACATTTAGTTGCTTATCAACAGATGGTTTGTTGATAGTTTGTTGATAGTCATATCATCACCAAACTATCTGTAGAGCACATACAGATGGAATGTCAGACCCTCCAAATAAAGTGTAACCCAATTTACAAATGTGTAAATATTGTGGCGTTCGTCAGTTGTTACAACAGCAAAGTTTTACACCTCTCAAAGTTGATACTCCCTACTGTTGCATGAGTGATTTAAAAGTAGCTGACTAAAATATGGTAGTAGGACATACAATTAGCAAACTGATTAGCACAATTTGTCAATCATCTAAAAATTATTAATCTCAGACTTGTTTTAACTAAATGTCCCTTTAGTAATTGACCTATATTAATAACACATGTATTCGTAGTGAATTTAATATGTTGAAGCTTTTATGTAATTGAATTTGGGAAAAAGTGGCTGGTAAAAAATCAAAGTGGCTGGTAAAATTTTGGCATCCACCAGCCACAGTTAATTTCCCACCCTGCCAGTGACGTAGCCGATTTTTGAATCCAAAATGGCGGCGCCCATGTAACAAAAACAACACTTTCAACATAGAAGTTTATCCCTTTTAACACATTTTGCCATTTTGATCATTGTACCAATGAGAAGAAAAAAAAATGTCTGTTATATCACCTTTACATAAAATTCCAGTTCAGTCCATCTTTAAACCTATTTTCTGTACCTTGATAATGGAGCACACAACGTGTCTGTGTGTGTCACGTTCCCCTTGAAATATGAAGAGAGACAGGCGCGAAGGGTACAATAATCCACAATTGACGTTTATTTCACTTACTCAAAACAATACAGCCTCGTGGGGCAAAACAAGGATACTTCCATAAATGCTGAACAGAGAACTGGGAACACGGAGACGCAACAGTAAAACATTGATCGACAAGAGACAAGGGGAGAGCACATGGCTAAATACACAGACATACTAATTGCTAACTGAATCCACCCGTGGCTAAACAATGACATAACTAATAACCCTCTCTACAACCAATGACAAACTAGACACAAGAGGGCGGCATACTCACACAAACAGGGGAATCACAGAGACAAACCTAAACAAACCCATCCCCAGTGAACACCCAGTCCACCTACCGGACTGGATGTGACAGTGTGGTAATGTTATTGTACTGTATGTGTAGTGTGCCAGCTGTATTTAGTAGCTAGCTGAGTGTGTAAATTACTATACTTACTATATATAGGCTACTCTTTCTAGACAAAGAAAAATGGATGGGATCGCATCGCTTTTCAGCCGCTTCCGGGCTGTAGTGCCGGTTAATTTAGCACGTAGATCACTTTCATAATCTTCTGACCTAAAATGCCGACTGCAGACCCTAACTTTTTATAGCCTATTGAAAAGTGTGAAAGATTACTCCTTCTTTTTGGGCTTGCTTGTAATTTCTGCAACCAGGTACAGAACACCAAACGAGCATGATGAATAGAATTTAGAAACAAATACAATTTCAAAAACAAATATGTAAAACTTTCTAACGTCAAGCTCTACAGAGGTGTGCTGTTGAATTGCCCATGTTCTGTGTTGGTGTGTTCAAATGGGGACGGGCACTAAATTTGCTTGGAATTCTGGGAGTTGTGGTAGCTCAAGGTCAGACGGCTACACCCCAGTGGATGCGAAAGGAACTGAAATATACTATCGGCTTTTCTCTGATATATTGAAAAAGAACAGACGTGTATATGACATAAATCATCTATGGTAACGTTTGTAAATTGTATACTTTGAAACTGATTTACTGTGGAACACTCCTTTAATGTTCCAGAAACATATGTGGTCTTTTAGATTTTTTTGGGATTGTTCTGAATTTATTTACCAGTTTGAATTTATTTTCCAGTATTAGTGCCTAAAATTGTCATATCGTGTGACATGAGAGTTATTGTGTATAAAATGAAAATGGGGTGTACTTAAATAACTCACTCTATCATAATTCGTTATCATTTCTATCTTGAGATATAGCATTTCCTTGTGCAAATGTATTACATTTTGTATTATTTTTCTTAATCATCGTGCAAAGTAAGGCATGTGTCTTCAAGCTGTCAATATATTTTAGATTTAATTCTGACAAACCCTGTTATAAATATAACAAAGTGCTTGTGATTGTTGCTAAAACTATTAATATATGAGCTGAACTGTGACTTGGAATCTCCCATGGCAAGAGGTTTTTCTGACTTACAGCTGGCGATGTGAACTAAAATCAAACACAATTTGCTTACAGTTCAGCTCACGTAGCACAGTGTTCGTGTTTCGACTGGTCGAGTCTCTTTTCCCAAGATGGTGCCTGCCTGTATACACAAACGGTTCTGTCTTTTAAGCTATCTTTTTAATAAACTGTCTGTAAACTTACAAAGTTCTCAAGGCTTCGGTTTGCATGAAGGGACCCTCATTATGCTACTGTGGAAGTGTGGTGCTATTGTTAGTGGTATAAAATAGTTTATTTTTACTTCATCCATGCCCTCACAACTAGCGTTATAAGGTATTTATGAGTTTGCACTAAAATTGGGCACATTTGATTAGCATGAAAACATATCCCAGAGAACGGTTGACTCAGTACCCATGTGTTATTAACCCCTAGGTTCATTTTGTGCCGGAATTGTCCTTTAAGATTAGGATTAAGGTTAGGGTTAACATTACACAAAACCTGACCATCGCCTGTCTGCATCACGCTGCAATGGAGCACAAAACACACACAAAGTGTTGTTCTGGATTTTAACTCTCAAACACTGGCATGAAAGCCGCTCATTTATACGCCCCTCCATCATTAAAGTTGTTTCCCTATAAATGTAAATGACCCTCTCATACCTTCGTATTTTGGTTTTGCAAAATAGTTGCCTCAGAACGTATTTCATGCAATGTTGGGCTCTTGAGGTCTGACAACACTGCATTTAAAAAAAATATTATAATTAGTATTCATTTACTGCAAATAAATGCTCTGAATGACAATACTATTTAAATTTTGAATTTGCGATAAATGTTGTCAGTAGTTTATGTACGGCAATAAAACAAAAATTAAAATTTTACAGAAACACATACCTATCAGTTGTAAAACCAGAAAAACAAATGGTTTTGAAGTGGGCTCTTAATTTTATTCAGAGCTTTATATCAGATACTGCAGACAGGAAAGTCTAGTAAATGTTGAGCTAACAGTTTGAGTGAGCCTACCATATTGCAGTGCATTTTAGCACTATTTCATCAGACCCATGGGGCTACTTGACCCCTCCAAACGGGGAACTTGAGACAATTCCTGAAACCATAGGTTAAGGGTAAAATGCACATCAGGGGGTACTTTAAGTGTAACAGAATGGCTGAATTCAGTAGGTAGTACAAATGCCTTAAAAGGTTAGAAGATAGTTTGATATCTGCCTACAGCATAGCTAGTGTTGTAACTAAACTGATGTCCTGTGAGACATCTAGCCATGACTCTTACAGTACATGACAATATTTAGGTCTTATTTCCTGTCAATTTGTGCCCAAATAGTTAAATTCTGGCCAGAGTACCAACTCTGGGGTTTGAGGTTTTATTGTAATCTTCAAATATTTGTATTCTCTGATCATGGAAAGAGCTATTTATGTTATTCAAGTATTATTATAGAATACGTTTTAGGAAATATACAGTATATACAGTACAATTATGACTACTAAGCTTGCAAAAATGTACAAACGTGGGAGTGAGTATACATGGTGAAGTGCAATTTAAATTTGTTTTATAAATGTCTTTTAAATGGTTTATTAAGAACCATTTAAGTGTATGCGACCGCTGTTTATAATTGCTTTTCATGATAATTAGTCTGGTGTACAGTACACTCTGTTGTGTGTGTAAATTAGCATTCACATCTATTGAAAATGCATGCTGTTTACAAGAGTTCCCATCGTGTGAGATGCTTTAAGTAGCCGTATGACAGTGATGCAGTATGCATAGCCGTTACAAAATAAAGTTTAAAGCAGGTGTAACAAAGGAAAGAAACAGAGCATTTTGTTTCACCAGATGCATTCAAGTCACATCAGCCTACATTTCTGCACCATTTAGATCAAATAGCTATCACTTGTTTATGTTTATTTGTCTGCATTTACAGAAATGAAACAAAAAGGAATAAAACCATTGAGGACAAATAAAGGTATGATTAAAAGGTTGATTATATGTCACTGTTTGGAGCATTGGGCTGATTAGCAGGCTGAGAGAGCATGATAATGAAAACCACATTTAGCTCTATAGCCTTTTTATGGTTCAGAGTGGTTTATGAGCCTAACACTAATTGCTGGTTTGATTAGTGATTTGTTGTCTCCTGTTTCTCCATGGTTCCATTCTGCTGTCCCACCGTGCCTCAAGAAGTGTGGGTTGTGTGTGTGTGTGTGTGTGTTTGTTAATATGTGTGCAGATTGTTTCAGTAGGCAGAAGAGGGCCAAATCCACTCCCACTTTTCTACCACTGTCAGGCCTTTTCATGGGACTGCAATAAAGATAGATTAACTTAGAGACAATCAAAATATTTTTCAGATTCATCAATCTGTTGGCAGTAACAACTTGTTGCCAGGTTGTGACAGTATAGAGAAACTGTCTAAACAAATGGCGAGAGCCTATGCTGGTTTGCCTTACATAACAGCCTTGAGATGGTATGATTCAGTTTCTATAGATTTATAATGGAGGCACACAGAAGAATATTACACTATGGGTACAGCACAAATGAGAGACAATATAGGCTAGAAGTATATGCGTCTTTGAAAAAAATACATATTATGTCCTACATGTAAGGAAGGTATTATTTTAATAAGGTTCAATGAGTTAACCATTACTGTAGATTTTTAAGGTGTCTATTTCAAATACAATTTCCCATTGAATAATGTAAATCCATTGATTGCTGTCTAACCAAGTAAAACAAACACAAGAGTCCTGAATTGCCATATTCTTCAGACATACTTGTTTTTCACAGGGTATAATATTGTAGATGATAAACATCAACACTGAGATTACAATCAAATGAAGGCGCTCTCCAACAAGCCTCCTGTTGAGTGTGATTGTAATGTTTTTCTCGCCATTGTACATTCCCATTTTCCTCAGGGATTTTTCTGGACAATGCTCTTCCAGACGAGAAAAAAATGTTTGGTCTAACTTTGAATTGTGACTTATACTATGTTAATGCTACACATGCAAAACAACATTACTACTCTTTATAAAATTGTATTGAATCAATTATACTTTCGGTTACACTTTATTTGGAGAGTCCGAAATTCCATCTGTAGGTGCTCTACAGATAGTTTATTGATGATATGACTATCAACAAACTATCAACAATCTATCTGTTGATAAGCAACTAATTGTGTGGATTAAGGGTAGGGGTAAGTTTAGAATATGTTTTAGGGTAATGGTTAAGGTTAGGGTTAACAGTAGGGGAATGGTTAAGGTTAGGATTAGAGTTAGGGTTAGTGATAGTTTGTTAAAATGTTGTTGATAGTCTGCAGATAATTTGTAGAGCATCTAGAAATACTTTTTGGACTCTCAATATAAAGTGTTACCATACTTTCTAATTAATTGTCATACATAAACTCTGATTTGTGTCTAATGCCAACTCTGATATGATCTGATACATTGACTTGGGGTCTAAGAGAAGACAAAACAAAAATATGTATTACATTTTTTTAATACTCATTAACATTAAAAATATAATGTTAGATATAACATGCCTATGCCTTAATTGTATTTGTCATGATTGTTATTCAGGTGTTTGAATATGCCTGTTTTAGTCCTTGCAATCCAGCAAGTTTGCCTGTGCATGTGAGCTGGCATAAGTTAATGTGTATGGGCAGGGACCTTTGACCAACCGCCAACTATTACCATCAGCCCATCGATCAGTCTGTTTGGTGGCAGGGAGTCAGTGACAAAGAGCAGATCTGGAGCAGATGTTCATATGGCCCTATACTCATACACAGTTCTAATTATGCAGCTGACAGAGGAAATACACAGCTGATTAGGGGCTCATTAAGGCAAGGACAGTGACGTGCAATAACACAAACTCTCCTCTGCCCTATGGCCTGAGCTGGTTCTGTTGCAGTTATTCTGTCAGAAATGCAGTACTTATGTTCGTGTAGAATACACTCACAGAACTTATCGGTTACGACAAAGCTAAGGAGAGAAACTTCCCTTGGTAAACGTTTCTACGAGTTAAGCTCTTTAAGCAGTTTTATAAACCAATCATTATATACAGAACGGACTGGGCAATATTCAAGTTTAACAGGACAATGTCTAAATTGGTCAGTAGATTTGTGTCTGTAGTGTTTACCTAAAGGTTTTAATAGTTTTCATTTAAACAGTAATCATATATATTTTTAAGGATGCTGGAACTTGCTGCTATAGTCTATAAACTCAACCAACTTTAGATGTCCAAAGGGCTGTTACAGCTTTTCAAGTTTCCTGGTCACTTTTCTAGGGTATACTGACATATTTGCTTCCTGAGTGAAATGAAATATCTGGCTGCCCTGGTAATAGGGATGTCAAAGAAAACAGCCAGTGTCAACCATAATGGTGGAAAGGTATTAATGTGCTGTAACAATGGGGGACTATTCAATAGAGTGAGAGAGAGAGAGCCAGTGTGACCTGCAGCGCATGTGTGTGCATATTCCAAGCAAGCATGTGTGCATTTGCTTTGAGTCAGGTGAGAATGACATTTGATGATAAAGGTTTGAGCTGACTGTTTGTGATGTTGATTTTATTGACAGAGACAGAAGTCAAATGAAGACTGAGGGAGTGATCTTTCAACCAATTGGACCTGGGCTGCCCTGACTGCTTTTAACTGGACTGCGCTCAGGGCTACTAACACTCCCCCCTTGTCATTTGCATTGTAAACAACAAGCTAGCACACAGGAGATCTGCCTAGAAGTGCTTCTTGTGCTTTCCCACTGCTTTTGCTTCATTATCATCGGCTTAGAGCTGGCAATAAGACCCAACCCGTCCCCATTTTCCCTCTCATTTCTGTGTCAGGTCTTGTTTAGCACTTCAAGGCAGGATGTGTCAGGATTACAGCTTCTCACCCTGCCGCTCGAGCTCGCAAGGTATGTCAGCCTGGCCAGAGCAACGCAGTCATAGAGACGCAACCTGTCACATGACATTTGTGTATGCCAAACCGTTTAAACCCCGGGCGTGGTTTGTCAGTGGAAATGATTGCCTCGTCAAAGATGGCGTTTTTCTTAAAC
>JACXGM010026832.1:0-14676 GCA_016801145.1 Umbra pygmaea
AGAGAGAGAGAGAGAGAGAGAGAGAGAGAGAGAGAGAGAGAGAGAGAGAGAGAGAGAGAGAGAGAGAGAGAGAGAGAGAGAGAGAGAGAGAGAGAGAGAGAGAGAGAGAGAGAGAGAGAAGAATTGTTTAAAAGTCATCCACTCTAGCCACTGGACATTCACATCTGTCAGAACCAACACGTCGCGTTCCCTCGAAGTGGCTAAGACCTTGTGCTCTTGCTTCCTCCCTCGTTCCCTCCATCCCACCATTTGTCCCTCCAGATTAGCGCTGCTTAATTTAGTTGTATCTTCTCTATTTCCGTGATATCCGATTTGTGATTATAACCGTGTATTTATAACCCCACAGCAGGTAATGAAAGAGTTACAGTAAAAAAATCCTATATGAGATACTGTATAATTAACAATGTTAAAAGAAAAGTTTTATAATTACAACTTTGCATTTATAACCAGACAGCAGGTAGTGGAAGAGTTATATATCCACATTGGCACATCTTGCTCAGCTGTTCTACTAGTTCTCCCAGTTTTCACTATAACACAGGTGCTGGAAGCGAGCGCATTGTCAGGCTAACTACCACGTTTGAGCTCAAATGCACCTGTCCCACCATGATGAGTAACTCAGGAACTATTTGAAAAGGCAGCACTGACCGACATCCACCCATCCCCCCTGTTTAGCTGCGGGGCAATTTGGTGAGCCTAATGCAGGGTTTCTTGGCATTCTCTGTATGCCTCCGGAAGGATTCAAACACATAGTTGCAATAAACTAACATACATTTTAGTCTCAAATACGTTTATTACAAGTGTGTATCTGTGTGTGCATGTCTTTCATTGGTGTGTATGTGAATTAGCAGACATCCTAGTAATACAAAGTGCGTAAGGTTCAGACTAGATTTATCTCTCTACGCTGGCCACTACACACAAACACACACTTACATGTGTCTTTAGGCCACCACATTCCTCCAGCAAACACCACAGTGTCCAACGTGCTGCGATAACCTTAGCCAGTTAAGTGGATCTTTGAAAAGCTCTAGGAGAAATCAGTCAGATGTCAATGGATTTTATATCCTGCTTTCTTTCTCATTTCTGTTGATTTACTTGTAATTTCATTATCGTGAGGTTGAAAAGCAACCGCCATACAGTTTATTTCCTTATATTGTGAACAGGCTTGAAGAATGGGTTAAAAGCCATATCAACAGGAGTTCACCTACAAATGAATGGTTTGTACAGCTGTGTTTTATGTTAAGCTAGCTTTCAATGTGTTTTTGTATATTTTTATTTATTTTGTCTGCTTGCATCTTTCAACCCTCTGCCAGTTGTCCACGGAAAAGTTGATTGTGCTGCCTTCAGTTAGGCATTCACACAGTGTGTATCCCACATAGAATGATAGTTTCCTCAGGTGTTTCTCCTGTCACTCTAGTTCTAGAAGGCGCCGTCTGTATGCCACATACTTCTCACAGCCAAAGTGAAAGGTCATTATTATGACAGAATGATACAAAAAAAATGTTGTGCTCTGGAACTTGTGAATGTTGAACAAACTTTTTCTCCCAAAGCTGTGCTGGCACAGCATAAATATATTTCTGCGTAGACTCGTTGTGAAAGGTGAATGATGAGGTAAGCGAAATATTTTTGATTGTCTAGTGCGTCATTGCTGCCAGTAGCCTGAGGGTCCTATTTAGGGTGCCTAATTGTTTAGTCACAGTCCATGGTGGATGGTTTGAAATTCACTACAATAATGCCTTGTCACCATCTGCAAATTCAGTACAGGAAGGATGACTGGTAATGTGTGAGGTCAAATAAGGTTAAGCTGAAGCTTGGGCCGAGAGCAAAGCGCTTTGATAGGAGAAGCACAGATACATAGTTGATCCAGTTGCATGCTGGAGCGATGTGCGCCACTCCGTGTAATTATAAAATGGGCTGTGGTCGACAGAACGAGGGACCTGGTGTCCCCCCACTTATTGACATATGCCACTGCTGGCTAATTTCACAACCTTACACTTACAGTCTGGTTCAACAGCATTGGTCCAAAATGTCTTAGCGCTGGAAGATAGCTAAGACATCCATGTAGTTGGATGCTCAAGGCCACCGGACACACTCTCCCTATTGAGGTGCTGCCCACCGCCTGAGGTAAGCGTCTGTCATGATCCCCATCAGTGATGTGACTAGGACATCTCTGCACCGATAGTCCCTCCACAGGGCCAGCGCCCCGGGGTGCATCAGGGAAACCAAGTGCTTGATGCAGGAGGCCAGATGTGTTTTAGAGCATAGAAATCTCCAACGCAGAACTAGCTGCCAGAAAAGTGCTTCACCATTAGGAAGGGACTGGCTTTAGATGACATATTTGCATAACACGTTCAACAGTCAGAAAATGCTTGGATTTTGGGATGGCAACATGTGCTCGGCTAAGTCCGAAGGGCCACATACTGTACATTGATCAAGGACGAAGGGAAGCGATGAGGGAATTGATCTCTTGTTCGGTCGCTATGATTCACATTAGCTGTATTGGGTTTGACAGTCCCCACCATGCCGCAGGGACGACCAGAGTTAGTAAGATTCAGACTGACCACCTTCTGATGGAGACAACAGGCTGTAGTTTCCTCTTCCATTCGTGCTTGAACCTAGCATGCAAAGACTCCATTGCTGTAAGGGAATATGGAGCGCCTGTCTCCAATAGCTGCTTTACCCAGCATCATTACTGTCTTGAGCTATACTGCACAAAGGATGAAACTGGCTGTGACAAACGTCTTCCATGACTACAGCATAGGGGCATTGACACTAATAACCCTGCTGAGCAGTGCCCCTTGGTGGGCCTGTAGCATGCTGATAGCACCAGGGAACACACCAGCACCCCTTCAGCTCGATTCACCTACAGTATCACAGCTGGTTTGAAAAGAATGACATGGTTTTGTAGCCAACGTAATCACGTAAGACTTCCAACTATTTGCAGGTACAAAGCCCATACTTTTGTTGGCATGAAATGGGGCTGTCAAAGGCAGCGAAAACATGAACCAAGATAAGATACAGAAAGCCAATCTTGTAAGGATCTGTGGGAGCAATGTTATGATTAGATTAAACTTTATTGCCATTGCACCAAACAATGGCAATGCAATGTAGTTTAGCATCTAACCCAGACAGTGCAAAAGGTAGTACAGGTGCAAATATCAGTGCAGATGTTGATGTGAAAGAAATACAGGATGACTGTATTAAGTATATCGAATGACTTAATATACATTATGCACAGTATATTTAGTGTAACTAAAGATAAAGAGAATTGAGCATCTACATAAGTACAGTAATGTACAGTATGTATAGCCTTTTACAGTATGTACTGCATTGCCCCTTACTGTATATCATGAGTGCTTACTGGTATAGGTAGCTAACCTGATAATAAGAACCAGGTATATTCTTTGTAGAAGACTTTAGCATAATAAGATCTAAGCGACAACATCCATTAGGGTGAAAACTCCTGCTCAAATGAACTGTTAAGCTGAAGCTAACACAGGTAGTAATGTTGTTTCAAGGTTAAATGGTTTTATAATGACTTCAGGTGTGCCGCAAAAGCATCAACCACAATAAAGTGACATACAAAATTTCCAACCAAGTTATTTTCGATACTCCACAAAGGTATGTTATGAACTTCTGGTTATTGATTCTTCAAAGCAAAGATTTTTCAAAGCTGTCTATTTTTGATTGAATCAAAGACATTGGTGATGTTGATTAAACCAATAGAGTTCCTGATGATCTTGAAACATTTCCGACGAGTTGCCTTATTGACAAGATTAATTCAGTAGTGAAAAATGAAGGTTTAAAACCACAGTCGAACATGGAGTGTTTTTAGCAAGAGGGGTCAAATGTTCCAGTACAAGTACTTGCTCACTTATGGAGTCTGTTCTGCAGTTGTAAGTCAGCAGGGATTGATTTAAAGTGCCTGATCTTGTGAAAGAGTGGCTGGAGTCTGCTAATGAGGACTTCTCCACAGGCTTTCAGCAACATTGCCAAGTGCTTTGTCATTCTTCTTGTTTTTCATTGCTTTTTCAATTGCAAGTTATCAGAGCTGCCATTTTCTTGTACAGTTTGCTGAACAAAACTAATAAGAGACAGAGAAAGGCTGAACATCACAACCATTACTTCACATCTCCTGCCCTTCTGTGGAGTCCCCAGGAACATCAAACCATTGTCAATGAAACCGTCATAAAATGAACTATTTCCCCAATAAATCCAATGGTGACTTTATTTCCTTCACTACTTTAGGTTTGTCATCTAATCTCGAGGAGGAGAATACCTTGTTAGTGATTGGATGTTTCATATTTCCTCTATCCTAGGCTGTGCTGGGTTTTATCTTTCTGTCTTTCATTACTGTTATCCCTACAGCAGCTAACACACAGACGACCACAAAGGATCATCTTTTTAAAGATAATGATGAATCATAAGCGGACAATCAGAACAGCAGACTAGCAGCCTGAAACCATTATATCTAACTGGCTGTTTGTTTACACCATTTAATATTAGAATCACTTTATTCATCAACTGTACAGAAGGTCCTAGTCAATTGTGGAAATACGCATACAGATACAGACTGGAGCGGCTAGAGCTGAAGGCTACCGCACTTAGCACTTGCTAAGGGGTGTTGAGTGTCTTGCTCAAGGGCTCAACAGCAGGAATTCAGCATTTGATACCTTTCACCCTACTGCAACCACCCTACTTCCACATAGCTATTTTTCTGTCAGAACTGAGATTTGAACACAGTTTGGCACATTTTCATCTTTAATAATGTTTTGGGTGCAGCTTTGCCCCAAAGGCAGAAATTATGTGATCGTTTTCCCTTAATGGTTGCTGGCTTGTCTCTCAACACAGATAAATTCTCTCAACAATATTTTTAACAATAGGGGAGGGGGGGGCAGCCTGAGGGGAGAACAGCAGGATACAGATAGAAGAGCAGAGGAGGAGAAGAAAGAGATGTCTGTCTCAGATATATTGAAAGACTCAACTTTCTCTTTTCATTGTGAAAATTGGACAGACCGCTTGAAATCGAATTCTTCTCATGTCTTTCTCCGGTGGCTTGCCTGCCTGCCGTCATCTCTGTTTCTCTCTTGTTCTCTATTGCCTTGCTCACTCTCTCTCTCAGGTGATAGTGGAGCAGCTGAATAGCCAGCTGAGCAGGTCTTTGACCAATCAGACAACAGGATAAGTGTCTGAGACCGGTACTAATCTCCTAATAGGCCTAACCCACGGACACACGTATTAGTGCCCACTTCTTAATTACACTTCTTAGGACACGTTTCTTAATGCACACACACATTTGACCCTTGTTCTTAGTAGCGCTAAACGTCTTACACAACTGCACATCTGCAGACACAGACAGCGTGGACGCAATCCTTCCTTAAGGAGCAGCATCAAAGGGCCAGTTTGCATGCCAATGTCCTACTGACATCAAAGCAAGCTTTGAACCGTATTGCAGTCACAAGTACTTAAGAACACACCTGTAGGAAAGCCAAGCCGGGGAAGACCAACATTTTCAGACCGCTGTTCATAATTTTCATAACCGTAAAGTTGTAAAAAAACAAATATTGTAATATGACAAATGCTGATTGCATGGTGCTATTCATATTGTGTATTTCTAATATGTAATGTATCCAACTCACTCAAGAGGTTGTTTTAAGACCAGGCTGTTTTCTGTTGTGACTTTAAACAAAATAGGAGCCATTTTCCCTATAAAACAGAGATGAGTAAGCATCCTCCTGGCCATATAAAAACCCCTGATGCAGCGCTATCTAAATGAGCAGACAACAAGTCAATAAAACTGCTCCCATTCTTAACCAGTACGTTTACCTCGGTGTGTTTTCCTTTTTATAGCCTCACTGTCCTACAGTCCCCAAGGGGGCAATGCACTAAAAAGATTAGGTCATACGAGGCTAACGTGTGTTTGTGTGGTCGTACTCACCCCCCCCCCCCCCCCCCCCCCCCCCCCCCCCCCCCCCCCCCCCCAGGCAAGGCCTAAGGGCTGGGAAGCTAGGGAGTACCCCTCTGGAAGTATTGTTACTTTTAGCGATGAGCCCCGGGGCACCGCAGGAGAGCAAACATGTCCCTGTGACCAACCTCCCCCATACACACAAACCCTTTCACGTACTAATGACTCCACTGATATGTTCATGAAAAACAAACCATTATATCGTTAACCCTCTTCATAGGAGCTGTACACATCCAGGATTATTTGATCTACTGACATTTATTTTTATCAACGGCATAAAAGACCACACTGGAGTATAACACTAGTCAGACTATTGCTGTTTGAGAGAAGAGATGGAGGAGAAGTGGTGACGAGATGGAGAAGAGATTGAGGTGAAATGGAAGAGAGATGAGAAGTTAGAGGAGAGAGGGTGGAGAGACTGGATTGAGATAGAGGAGAAGAGAGATGAGAAGTTAGAGGAGAGAGGGTGGAGAGACTGGATTGAGATAGAGGAGAAGGAGGAGAGATGGAGGAAATGGATGAGAAATGGAGGCAAAATGGAGTAGAGATGCTAGGTGATATAGATGAGACTGTATTAAAGTTCTTCCTCTGTATCACCAGAGCTCTGGGTCAGCGACCCCCTGACCTGCTACACACCCCAGCGGTGTCACACCCTCACCCTTCCCCCCTGCTCACACCCCCAGAGAAACAAAGGTCCCGTCTAAGTTTCAACACACTAAAATATTCATCAACAGTGAAACGGGAAAAACTTTTAGTCCACATGAAACAGAACCTTACTGGCTTTGTTCTCTATCCTTCGCCCCCTCTCACTCTCCAACCCCTTCTCCACTCGCGCTCTCTATTTCTCTGTGTATTCTCTCTCCTTTCCCCCCTCTATTCCCTCCATCTTATGAATAATGAAGACTTAAAGAACCCACTGGCTTAGATTGTCCCTGCTGCAGTGGGACACGCCGTCGCTGTATTGATCAAATACAACTCTAAATTATTAACTATAAGCCTTTGTCATGCAAATGAGCGGGCTGACACTACGGAGTGTTTGCGTGTTGTGTGTGTTTGCGTGTTGTTTGTGTTGCATGTGTATGTGCGTGTTTATACTGTGGTTTAGGCTTAAGAGTTAAGATTACATTAAGAGTTAGATTAGGGGTTTGGGATTAAAGTTAAGGTTAATCTTAAAGCGCTGCTGGTTTTGACTCTGTAACGAGCCTAGCAAGTTTAGGGTCTAACACCCGCAAAAATGAATTGTTTGAAAATAAAAATGTCATGCTGTATCATTTAAATGCTATAGGCCATGTCTTTTTTTTTTAATTAACACATTTTCATGCTGGCAGTCTTCAAAATATTTCCAGCATCTTCCCAGCAATATGTAGAATTGCAGATAATTGGCTTCAGGGTTGGTGTTCTGTTTTCTCCCTTCCTTATGACAAAATTAATAGACTTTCAGAAAATATTTTATTCACCCCATGGCAAAATGTGGAGAATTGGAGGAAATTAACATTCTAACTGAATGTTTTTCGCTCTGTTGTCAAGAGGTGGACCACTAAAATGTTTGTTTGGCTGCAAGGCAGAGGGCTGTAACATAAGTTACATAAGGTTCCTCAAATCTTTAGAGATGCATATATATAAATGCACACACAACACTGTATCTCTCAGGAATCTGCAGTTAACGGCTCATTACCTAATCAATGACAGCTTTGTGTTCTAAACCTGTTCCATAACGTCTGCACCCCTTAGTCGCTTGGTTCACAGCATTCTGTGTTGGCTCGACTGCTGTTTGTTTTGGCTTGTCAGTTGTTTGTCAATGCTATGCTAGAAACTTCCTGATATTGGTTTTAATTGAATGGCAACTAACACATAGCACACTCCAAATGACGTCCGTCGTCTCCACTCTTTTCTCATCTCCATGGCGACCAGCGCTTGGTTCTCGCCTCTCTCTTCTTTATTCCCATCTTTTTCTCTTCATGCTAATTAAGGAACGGCCAGGAGGATTACATCAAGCGGCGCTCTGTTCCTTTCCTGTGTATTTCCCTGCGACTCTCTCGTCCATTTCTTCAGAACTTGTTGCACACTGACATGTTTCTCCATCCCTGATACCAGAGATTTACCACAAGTCAAATTACAACTTCGTTAACATATTATATCTAATGCAGGGCAAAACATCTTTCCAACATACACTCTCAAAATAGATTTCATAAAGAGTTCTTCAGTTGTCCACCAGTTCATAGTTCCCAGAAGAACGTTTTCGGTTCCAGTGAGAAACCTTCTTGGTTACCCTTTTGAGTTCCATGTACAGTAGCATCCTTTGGGAACCATAACAAGGGTCCCCTATGGGAACAACTGACAACTGTTGATAGAGTGTGCCCTGAAAAAAACTTCTGCCCTGTGTTTGACTACATAACAAGGTGTTAATAAAGTTTGTCACGTGACTACCTTTACATGTCTGGTAGCAAGGAGAAGTGAGAGGATCACACAGGCACATGTGTTTTTGCAATATGGTGGTCATTTCTCTGTGGACAATGGTGTGTTCTTTTCTCTCTGTTCTGCTCTCTCTCTGCTATCTGCTTGCCACCCCTCTCTCCTTCAGTGCTGCTTCTCTTTACTTTTCCGTCTCTCCAGCTCTTCCTCCTTCTCCATCTGACTCAGTGTCCTCAGCAGGGGCTCAATCGTCAGCGCTGACGCACAGAACGCTTTATAGTGTACAAGCGCACACGCACGCACGCACGCACGCACGCACACACACACACACACACACACACACACACACACACACACACACACACACACACACAGTCATAAACAGGTAACCTTGTGGGGACCAGAAAACAAAAAAATCCATGTTACCTAAACTTAACCCTAACCCTAACCCTAACCTTAGCCCTAATCCTAAACTTAACCTCAATAATGTAACATTTATGCTTACATTTAACCCTAAACTATTGCCTAAAATTAACGCTAAACCTAACCTGGAATGGTAAATCCTGAAAGTACCCTAAATTGAAAACCTAAACCTAATTGAAGCCTTGGCCCTAAACATAACCCCTACGTTAGAAATTGACTTTGTCAACATACGCAAAAGTTTAGGCACACCTGACAATTTCCACAATTTTCATTTATAAATAATTGGGTGTTTGGATCAGCAATTGAATTTTGATGTATCAAATGTCTGAAGGACACAGAAATATGTCAGTAGTAAAATGAGGTTCATTGGACTAACAGAAAATGTGCAATATGCATCAAAAAACATTAGACAGGTGCATAAATTTGGGCACCCCAACAGAAATATCACATCAGTATTTAGTTGAGCCTCCTTTAACAGAAATAACAGCCTCTAGACACTTCCTATAGCCTGTAATGAGTGTCTGGATTCTGGATGAAGGTATTTTGGACCATTCCTCCTTGCAAAACATCTCCAGTTCAGTTAGGTTTGATTGTTGCCGAGCATGGACAGCTCGCTTCAAAACACCACACAGATTTTCAATGATATTCAGGTCTGCAGACTGGAATAGCCATTCCAGAACATTGTACTTGTTCCTCTGCATAAATGCCAGAGTACATTTTGAGCAGTGTTTTGGGTTGTTGTCTTGTTTACATATCCAGCCCTGGCATAACTTCAACTGTGTGACTGATTCCTCTACATTGTTCTCAAGTATCAGCTGATATTGAATGGAATCCATGTGATCCTCAACTTTAACAAGATTGCCAGTACCAGGAACTTGCCACACAGCCCCACAGCATGATGGAACCTCCACCAAATTTTATTGTGGGTAGCAAGTTTTTGTCTTGGAACCCTGTGTTCTTTTGCCGCCATGCATAACGCCCCTTGTTATGACCAAATAACTCTGTCTTTGGAGGTGGTCAGTGGGCTGTTTTTGACCGTTCTCATCTTCATTCGCCTTTGCCTCTTTGATATTTTACTTGGCCTGCCATTGTTGGCCTTAAGAAGGACTGTGCCTGTGGTCTTCCATTTCCTCACTACTGTATGTTCTTCACAGTGGACACTGACAGCTTAAATCTATGTGACAAAGAGAACAACTTGCAATTGGCCAACTTATATACCTTTTCTCATAATTGGATGCACCTGTCTGTGATGTTCAAGGCTTAATGAGCTCACTAAACCAATTGTGTGTTCCAATTAATTTCATTTGGATGCATATTGCACATTTTCTGTTAATCCAATGAACCTCATTTCACTACCGAAATATTACTGTGTCTTTCAGTTTTTTGATAAATCAAAATGAAATTGCTCATCCAAACACCCAATAATTTATAAATGAAAATCATGGAAAATGTCACTTTTTGCACACGACTGTGAGAAAACAAGTTTGGTAAGGTCTTCACTACAGTAGAGACACATTCTTATCCAGAGAAATGTTCACAGAGGAAAAAGTGGAATAAAGCCTGCGTGGACCTCAGTCTCTGACCACCGGAAGATAGGCCAGGCCTCCCCTTGTCTGTAATTGGTCAGACGGAGAGAGCGAGGGAAGAACAGAGGAGAAGCGAGACCGCCACAGGGAAGAGAAAGGGGAGCAGATGAGTGGAACGTCTTCACTATGCTAATGAGAGACCTGGTGCCGGTGCCTTCACTTCTGTCACTCCATACCCCCTTCATCAGAACAGCTGTTAAGCCCCACACCGTCCGTTTGTAGATTGAATAAAGGGCATCGGGCTGTGGGGGCAGTTTGACATTTGGAGAGGCAGATTTGTGTCAATAAGTGTTGTCACCTCTGAGAGACTGGTCTGTAGTTAAACAGTAGTTGAACCTGATTTCATCAGATCATCACACCATGGACATCGCTCCATTCTGTCACTCACACACACGCACACACACACAAACACACACACACACACAGCTTCAAATGCCATGGGGGAGGGGGGAGTATATAACAAGCTGAAGGAGTGGACGAGAGAAAACGAGATGGAGGAGAGGTTACGAGGGAAAATGTCACATTCATTGTAATTACAGTGTACACTAAACGTTCCTTTGTGTAGTAGAGAAAGCTGACATTAGATTGAACGCTGGATCAAGTGACCCTGGATAATCAGCTATCATTTAGAGGAAATGTGCTCTTTGAAAATGGAAGATGACATCTCACTGTCATCTCCCCTATAGCCTCTGACCCCTGAACTATAGATGATACTGAAAAAAACCTGCAGAGGAGAATGGAGGGGTTGGCAGAAGGGAGAAAACCGGTGACGAGTGTGGAGTGGAGGAGAAGAAATTACCATAACAAGGTAACATGCTACAGAACATACATCGCTGTACTCATTCAACTCGGTTTTCTGTTCCTTTACATGCATCCTCCTCATCGTAACATCAAACAGTAAACAATAACAGCAACAGCAATACAACATGACCTCTCTCATGACCTCATCTGTTGATGTTATAATTCTGCGCATCCATTGACATCAACGCGCTCCGGGCATTTGCATGATGTGATGCTTCCCAGAATCCACCACAGGGATCAGGAATCCCCCCTCCAACAAGTTCTCTCCATATCACGTCCGACTCTTAACACGTTTTCAAATGATACAGACAAACAGGACTTTTACAGTGATTATGGAGTTACAGGTTTTGCTATCAGGTCTGCTGTGACGTCAGAGAGGACTAAGCCGATCCAGACATCTGACTGATGGGAAGAAGGTTTGTCACTAACGTTTGGGAGACCTGGACAAACGTCTGATATTGCTGTGTAAATGTAGTGATCTCCCTGAGATACGCACTCGATGAGCCCAGCATAAACTCATGCGCACACTCATGCTTCAAGCATAGAACTGCATAACTAACAAGCGCATTCACGAAAAAACACTCACTCACACAGACACACACTCCAGGCCATCGCAGACAAGCCAGTCCAAGAAGTGACCCCCTCTAATGCCCTCTGTCTTTGGGTGTCTCTCTGCCTCAGTCTCCCCAGGACTAGAAAGAACCAGAGTGGTTGTGTAGAAATGCAGAATGCGGAGCAGTGTGTTACAGTCAGCTGTAACTCACTGTGTCAGCCAGCAGAGGCCCCGCCCCACAAACTGAACATGCAAACAGAAAGCCCACCAATCACAACATCTCCACAGCTACACAACATCACTCTAACACAATACTACACTATGACAACACTACTCTACCTAGTGCACTTATAAAACATTTGCAAACATTTTATTTGTGAAAAATAATTTTTAAGTAAATATTTTTAGCAAAAGAAAATGATCCCAAAGCATGCGGTTATCGTCTAATATTAATGTATCCCCCACCACTCCTACTGTTGCCATGTTAGTATGCAACATACAAAAAGTAGTTCTTATTAGGTTAGTAATTTACATAGTATAAAATAAGGTCTTTCAATATGAATAAAATGGCACACGTTTACACATCTGCTTTATATGCTTTTGTTTAAGATTTTTTACTTTTGGGTTGATGCAGGCTCCACCCTGTCAACATCAGACCTCATATATCCTACTGTACTGTTTGGTTTAAACGCCAACATCTCTGCCATTGCTACAGAAAGCTAAGTAGCTTAATTACCAATTCTTTAAGTTGCTTTTCTGGAGACTTTTAAATAAATCCATTACAGTCTTATCTGAGACTGTGCCCGTGATCATTTACCAGGACTACTTAAAAAGAAGAAATCAATTTTCTATTATACATTTGTCATGTGTAATTTCTACCAGTGCATTTTTGATTACCAAACAAGATGCCTGTTTAGTTGTTGCACACAAAACAATTGTGAGATGCAGGACTTCTACAAACATCAACTATGCAGGAGGTAGGAAAAGTGTCCTAGCTAGGAGTAGCAAGTTTATTACTGAAGGATCTCAGGTGAGTGAATTTTATGATTTCTCGGATCCATGTTGCAAGAATCTCCAAATGTCTACTGTTTTCAACTACATTTATATATTTTCATGCCATGACACGTGATTAAAGCCAAGCATACAGTACATGACTTTCCAACTCCGGAAATAACTGTACTGCTCACATTACACAACATTCTGTCTTGCAATTTGTCGTCTTGTTGGCGGAACATTTGTCACACTACCTCACCGAGCCCAATCGAGGCACACAGATTAAAAAATCTAGAGGGATCCATGACAAAATGAGTCTCACAATAACACACAACATATTTTTACTTCACGTGACTTTGTCAGAAATTGAGCTTGTGCAGTCATTTGTGTGGAAAAACTTGAGAGGGAGAAAAGCGCAAAATATGGAGAACAGGATGGTTGGGGAGATTTGGACAGCAAGAATTGTTATGTTCTGCATAAATTTGAACACACATTTATTCAGGTACCCTGTAATGCCTACTTTAAATTTAAAACCGAAAAATCAAGGTTTCTGCTCTCTCATTGGCGCCATCTCCACACTGTGTTCACAACATCTCTCACAACAAGATGTATAGAAAATTTGCCTGAAAATATTGGGCCGTCTAGGACAACTCAGAGACTATCAAAGATAAGAAAGTGATTCCATCCGTGGACTCCAACGCTAGTCCACCACAACACTACCCCACTACAACATTACACCACCATAAAAATACTCCATCACAACATGTGTTAATTACAGAACTGGTCCATCACAACACGCCTTCATCACTGAAATGATCCATCACAGCTCCACAAACAGATGGATCATACCTGCAATACACCACAAAAAAGGTGAGGAGGAGCAAGACAGACAGTAGGAGAGTATTGTTCTGAACCAGAAAAAAGAGACAAAGCTGGTGGGATATTAAGACAAAGAAAGCCAAAATGCAGGTACACTGAAAAAACAATGGATGATAGCTAACATTTCAGAAGAAAAAAGATGGTAAACTGAGTAAGTTTTAAATAGACAAGTTTTTGAAATAGATACAGGTAAAGCAGAAAAAAGAAAAAATAGGAAGGGTGTAGGGTATGAACGGTGAACGTTATGCAAAAATGTAATTAGGAGGGCCCTAGTATGTAGAGATGAGGATAGTGTTCAAGTGTTAATGTGACAAAGTGGAAAGGTTAATAAATATATAAACCATGGTTCAACATCAGGGACCCACCATTGTCGAAAGTGGGACAAAAACATTTACTAAACATGTTTCGCAGACAAAGATTAAGCCTAGTCCTGGACTAAATAATGAAGTTGAATGGAAATCTCCAGTGATCTTACTTTTTTAGTCCAGGATTAGACTTAATATCTGTATGCAAACTGGCCATAAAAGCATGTCCTAGCCAAAGGACTTTCATATCCAGAGTGGATCATGGGATATATTTACGTGATGCTTGGGAACATTACTGTTGCTAATTATCCAATTTGTATTATTGTTTCATTTTTCGAGACATGTGAAAAGGGGCATCTGTTAAACTGTAAATCAAGTTTGTATGGCATATTGGATATTACAAATATAATTTTATGAATGTTTGGCCTAAGAGGAGGAGTGGGTGGGAATTTGCTTTTCCTTATTGCCTTAATATAAAAGAGAGAGAGAAGATAATCTGGAGAAGAATATCTGGTTTCTCTCTTTTTTTCTCTCTCTTTTTTTCTCTCTCTCTCCCTCTCTCCCTCTCTCTCTCTCTCTCTCTCTCTCTCTCTCTCTCTCTCTCTCTCTCTCTCTCTCTTTCTCTTTCTCTTTCTCTTTCTCTCTCTTTCTCTGTCAGTTGTTGCAATGAAAATACTAGATGGAGAGAGAGATGTGCCTCCGAGTCCGGGCAGGAAAGTCAATGCAGACCGTGAATTATTTTTGTGCAGTGACTTATTTTAG
>JACXGM010026833.1:0-14724 GCA_016801145.1 Umbra pygmaea
ATATATATATATATATATATATATATATATATATATATATATATATATATATATATATATTCAATCTGTTATGTTGTGCAGGCATCAACAGTTTAGCTGTTGTACTGATACATATTTAAAGATTGGGAAAGCATCCATGTGCATTTCTAATGTGTATCTATTTTACTATGAGTGCGTTGTATTCATGAATGCAAAATGAAACAAGCTTTTATATCTAAACAGGCTTGTATATAATTCAGCAGGAAGGAGAATGCATCCAGTTTCAATGATGTCATTTCCTCTGGGAAACTTCCAGAAGCCCAAGTGAGCCTGTCTTTCAGTGCTTCCCCTCCCAAAAACATAGTCTTGTTTTATCAAACAGCAATGAATGGCACTACATATCAGCTGTTGTACAGAGGGCTGTACTTACATCATGAAGGCATATCAAAGGTTTCAACAAATGTAACACATTTATTTTGTTTGATATTGTGCCAGAAATAGAGGAAGCCTTCTGTACTTACTGTTAGTTGTAAATGTTTTATTCCTTTGAATTCGGCAGCCAGAAAATAGAGATATAAACCCAATATTGGTACACAGAAATGGAAGCTCCTCACTGACATTTTCAGCTCCCAAAGTTGATCCCAGATTTTTGGTGTGAATCTGTTGCTTTTGGGATATAAAGGCTATACGGTGAAACAGATCATGGCAACCCCTCACAAAACTGTTAACTTTCATTGTGAGCTATGCTCTAGCAGATAGTACACAGTACAGAGTCATGCACGAGTATTTATTTATTTGTATTTTTTCCACCATTATTTTACCAGGTAAGCCGATTTAGCACCAATTCTCATTTCGAATAAGGACCTGGCCAAAGGCATAGTGATTGTAAGACAAAAATATATTACACAGTTTCTCACAGTGGATCTGGGAACAAGCAATAGTACATTACTTCTGCTTCTGTATCAGTTTGCACTTGAATTACTACAAGGTCCAGAATTCAAAGCCCTTCGCTAGTATCTTCGAGAGTGTAAAGCATTCGTTCTACTTAGCCATTTTACAGATGACACTTACGGTAAAATCGTCGATAATAATCACCAATTCAGTTGAGAATTATACAACCTACCTAGCTCTAAATGGTACAGACTGAGCAGTATTCTTTCTGCCATTATTTTTTATTTTACATTGCATTCATCCAATTATACACAAGTGTGATCATTTCACCATCGCAATGAGCCCACAAAAAAACACATATGCACACTTTGAATAAATTAGTTATTCATAAAATGAATATACTGACTGTACTCTATTAGGGACATTTCCCATTGATTGTCATTGAACAACTAAAAAATTGCAATCTCTTGTCTGAGGGCCTTATAAAAGGCAAAATCTTGACTGTATACCCAGTGGCAATTTTAACCATATAATTTGAATGAAAAAAATCCCATTAGTGCCTCTTCTTATTAATACTAATTATGGGGTAGGGCACTCCAATAAGAACATTACCAATTTTTGGGATATATACTGTGGCAGTCTCCAGTAAATTATTTTCCCCCTGTACATGATGTTTGCAGTCTAAAAAGGCTCACTGCTCTGCACTAACATGAACCATTGTTGTACATATAATGTAACATGAAGCACACCACTCTGAAATGAAGCACGCAAGTACAACATGTGGGATTATGCATTTAACATTTCAATTACAACTATAGCTAACTGTTTCTTATTAACGAGCAAGCTCTCTCTACCTTTAGTTGACTAAAAGCTGTGAAGTTATTTAGATGCACAAGTGCTACAGTATGTAGTTAGCTAACCGACTTGAATTACGACGTTAACATTAGTTAATAATGCTAGCTACCTTTGATGTTAAGATGTCTTAGCAGTAAAACTAGCAAACTATGAGAATTTTGGTTAGCTATGTACTTGAGTAGCCCCTAACACAACATTTTCAAACATATATTTGGCAAACAGCTTCTTCCATTTCCCTACACGTTTCCTCACGCATCAGTGGTGGCTCATTGTCAACGTACATGGTGAAGGTGCCATGAGTGACTCCAGCAGCTGTATCACGACTAGCGTTTCCGAACAACAAGGATCTTTTTTAGGTATGACCTGACGAACATCCTTGTTTGGATCACATCATTGTCTTTCTTTCTGTGTGTTTTATAATAAAATCACACAAGAGCATTACTGCATTGTGAAAATTTGTCTTCTTTATCTATTTTGATTTTTTTGTCCTGCAAGTATACAAGTGAATGTGCAATATTCTTTGTTTTTATCGCCAAAGTTTTCAAAACCACCACCAGAATGAGTTCGTCCTACATTCGACAATAACCTTATCGGTGACTAGTAACCATAGCAGCAGCTTGATCCACACGATAACTTTCCTGCCTTTGCGGTATTACTTCCTCAATGTATTTTGGCTCAAACATACATGGTTGGATGTTATTAGTAAATAACACTTGTTTAAACATGAAATCGTCCAGCTCTTCAGGTATACATCAATTGCACTAGCCATTGTAGAAAACAAAACAAAACATTCTCAGACTCTTGTCTTTTAGCTACGTATTTAACGCAAGAATGCAATACGTAATATTCTTGAAGACGCTACAAAGTTTTATTCTCCAATCAACTCGATTCAGGGGCAGGACAAATAAAGATCAGGAAGTCAACCGAACACTTTCCCTAGTTTTCAAAAGAACACTACAATGATGTGAAAAAACCTCAGTCTAGTAAAATTTGGAAAATTACGGTGACCAAGTTTGGAAGTTCAAACACATTGAGGAGATGTTTTTAGTGTCTGTCATGACGGAAACATGACCGGCACAATGATTTTGGTGTGTTTAGGGGAGTGTTCCTTTAAAATGGCGGTGTATACAGTATATGGACCTATGAGACATAAACCCTGGTCTCCTTCATAATGGAACTAAAGAGGTGTGTTGGATTGGATGTCTGGACAATGACTGTAGGCACTAGTTTCTCCTATAACTACACAGACAGAGACAGTCAGACAGACAGACCAGGCAGGCGCTTCCAGTATTGTTTGCCCTCCAGTCAGAAACATTAATTTGAGCCCCTCTATGACCCTTTTCATTGTGGAGTTCTTGAAGTCCACATCTAAAACGCATGATTTCCACGTACAAATATGGGGGGGGGGCTCTCTCACATTTATTTCTATCTTATAGTCACGGTCCTACCTCTCATTACCAGCTGCACATCTCCATCGTTCCCTCCGTTTCCCTTTCTCACCCCTGGTTCCCTCAGCCTTCTACACTCTCATTCATTCTCCTCTTTCTTTTCCTTCTTTCTCCCCCCTCTCTCTTCCCTTTCATTCTCCACCTTCCTTCACTCTCTCCCCACATTCTCTTCTCTCCCCTGTTCTCCGTCAGACTCTGCGTCTCTCTCAGGGGTTGTATATCCCCAGGTGCAGCTCCAGGAGGGGAGGGTGAAATTAATGAGAGGAGCCTGGAGGTATTGACTTTCCTGGGAAAACACAGCTCTCTAAAAATCAGTGGCCAAGTACTGCAATAACTCAGCAACCATCGATTCCCCTTCCCCATAGACCACATTGATCTATGCATTACAAGCACTACTGAGGCTGGCTGCATGGATCCAGCTAAACCACCACCCTGCCTTAACACAGCCACACTAAATACTATAATGATGATACTGCTACTATTACTACTATGACTGGACCACCACTGTTGGTATCGCTACTATTAATACCGGACTACTTTAACTACTGCAATACTATTTCTACTGTGCTATTACTATTCTTATTAATTCTACTAACTCAGTAGAAGTAACTACTAACTACTACTACTGCTACTACACTACTACTATACTGTTATTATTTTTACTTCTGCTTTTACTAGTAACGTCACTACTACATCAACTATGACTTCATCTACTACTACCACATCTAACACTAATACTATTGCTACTATTGTACTAATAGTATTACTTCTATTGTTACTACTTTAAATAATAGTACTACTTCTAGTGTTACTACTTCAACTAGTAGTATTACTTCTATTGTTACTACTTCAACTAATAGTATTACTTCTAGTGTTACTACTTCAACTAATAGTATTACTTCTAGTGTTACTACTTCAACTAGTAGTATTACTTCTAGTGTTACTACTTCAACTAGTAGTATTACTTCTAGTGTTACTACTTCAACTAGTAGTATTACTTCTAGTGTTAATGCTGCTTCCGCCACTGCTCCAATCAGCACTTTTAGAGTGTCAATATTTCCTTTATCATAACAGTTAATGAAAATGATATTGATGGGATCTGAAGATTTGTAGACGCTTCATAGTGTTAAACTAACTGGCACACACTCTGTGGGGGCTCTATTTCATGGAGTGATGCATGGTTTGAGTCAGAGCTGTGACTACTATTTCACTAGCGGGGTGTTCAGCAGCCTCCAGGGCTTCTCCAGGCATGCCTCAGCTTGTCCAAATCCCCCAAACAACAAAACACACTCGTCTAGAGGGAGAGGAGGTGTGACCCTATTATGTTGTGATGAGTGTGGTTCACAGACAGAGGAAGAGCGAGGAAGACATTAAGAAATCCAGGAAGTGAGGAGAGTGAGCGAGAGAAAGACACTAAAACAGGGATAGAAAGAGAGAGACAGTGAAAAAGACAGCACACATGCGGTTCTTGACACATTTAGCCGAATAAAATGAAAATATTAAATAATAAAATCAGTAAGGCCTGGAGAGTATGTAAATAAATAAGACCAATAACATTATTGGACTCTTTATGAGCACATCAAAGGTTAGGGGTTAGCAGAAAAAGTGAGAAGGCAGTCAGACCTTTTATTTTATTTGGGTTAATCTGACAGCTTTGTGGTAATTGTTCCGGTTCAGTTCAGATGAGGTTATTTGGAAAAAGACGGTAGTCCATGGCAGAGACGGGTTGCAGAGGCTGGCAGTTAAACCGGGTTGTTGTGTAAAGTAGACCCAGTGCCCACTACATCCCAGGCCCTTTAAAACGCCACCAAAGACTTGAGAGTTTTAGCCTGGGCACTCACTGTTTCCTCAGAGGGCATGTTGACTTGGCGTTGGGCAGGGCAAGTGTTCCTATCACTGCAAGGAGGAAACAATGGACCACTTTGTACTGTACCGTTCTTTAATGCTCTCTCTCACAAAACAAGCCAGTCACATGGAACACATTAGCTAAATGTTCCATATGGTATTCTAAAGGTCTTGTGAACATGTAACAAAGGAGTGAAAGTTATACCTTAGAGCTTCGTCACAGTGTCAAATCTGAACCTCTGTAAAGTATTTTACTTACTCAAAGTGTATTGGCCCGTCCCGGGCGGTGACTGCATTTGAAGCACTGTACGTTGACTAATTGACTACTGCACTTTTATTGTTTAATTACTCTCACAGCAACTCTCAGGTAATCATGCCTAAGCGTGAGTGAAATAACCTGGCAGGAACTGTAGCGGAAGAAGAAATAAAAGCCTTCACTTCACTTCATTTTTTTTATTGAGCATACATACCCCTTTTGCGCACTGACAGTAATTTTCTGAACATTGGTGGGATCAAGCATTTTGTATCCTCACAACATCACAAACGATATTGTACTCTGGAGTAGGGGAGGAAAGTGGAGGTGACAGAAACACGCCCACGCTCTTTTGCTGCCTTGCTCGACTCCTGTGAGATCCGAGAATGACGCAACCCCCATGATTAGGGTGTGCTTCCGCCCCAGTGGTGCGATATGGTAATCAGCTAGTGAATAATTAGCTCCTTGGTACTTTGATTAGACCGGAGTGACAAGGCTGTGAACGAAGTGTGCCTCAAAGAAATGGCCTCCTCCACCTAAGTTATTATTTTTGAGTCACAGCCTAAAATGCCCCTGCAAAAATGCTAATTATCAAACATTAGTTCCACAAGTCCACTCCTTGTAGATGATCAGACCTTTCTTTGATATATCTTGTGGCAGAGAGGACAATACCCCAAAGTATAGAACCACGTTCTATTTAAAATAAATTAAACCTCTCCGCCTGTAACTTCAAAGGTTTACAAAAACTACAAGTGATGTTTCTTGTAGTCTGAAGTACTTGTTGAATCGGGGCTGTATCCAGACATGAGTGACATCCTTATGAATGTACCACTGACAAGTCTAGGATCCATGGTAACATACTGTACACGTACTGTATGTTCACATCTCGGAATGTGTAAACGAGGCCTAGTATGTTTACCTGAAATTGCCATGAGCTTTTACATTTATTTAAAATCTATTCTATTTGTTCTCTCATTCCAAAATGATCTGGTGTAGTGTGCCAAACAGGGGTCGGCAGGGGTCATGAGTTCACGCGTCAGGAGGACACCAGTCAGGGCCAACCGTGGTCGTATCATCAGTGAGTCATAATTAAAAGTGCATGTTTGATGGGGGTGGGGTTGCCTTCTTCTCGTCCCTGGTGGCTCTGCACTTTAAAGAGGGCCAGAATGCAATGTATGTCGGGGGCCCAACTGTCTGTCTGTCAATCACAGTTTAAAGTTCATGAAATTTCTATGAGCATCGATCGGATGGGGGGGGTTGTCGGTGGGGTGCCTGGGTTGATTGATCAAGCTTCTGGCTTTTGAATTTCTCTTTTTCATGCCTTCAATGTGATGAGCGTGTGTCGGAGTGTGGTGTGCGCGTGTGCAATTCACACATAGGTTAATTTCCCAAGGTTTTATCATTTGTTATAGACTGTATAGAATGTGTATTTTATGCTGGTGGCTTAGTTTCTGGCCATATCAACACTTTCCACATAGGCAGTGTACTGTACCTGTTTGCATGTATCTCCTGCATAGCAATGTCCTCTCATGTCGAACGAGGGACGAATGAATGACCGCGAGAAAATGGGATGAAAGTAGAAAATCAATAGCATAGCACACGTGTGCGACAGAAGGCTTTAGATGCTAGTCAACAGGTCGGTGCTCCCGGCAGACAACACACGCGCAGCCCGGGGATCTGCCACTTCAGACCCACGCTGCTGACTGTCTGACACTCTCCTCCCCCAGAAGAATGAGGAGGAAATTATCTGACACGCACATCCTTAGGCGACGGGGGCAAACGCTGGGACGACCTGCATCAATCACAACACCAATACGCAGGAATGGGACGGAAAATTACCGGCCAAGTTGCTCTGGGATGCAAGGCGCTGCAAAATCGCCGGCATGCACTGATCTGTCAGGTGGGCGGTGTGGATGATGCTGTGGCCTTGATATTATATCTCATATGGAATACAGAATCCATTTGAAATGATATGTGCAATATAGAAAAAGCCACGGAGAGCGTTATGTGGTGAGTGCTGGTGCAGGGTAGTGGAGATTTATGGGTTTTGGAATTATTCTCATTGGGGACATGACTATGCCTTAAACAAACACATCACCGGAGTGAAAAGAAAGGGAAAATGCGTCAAGGTGAAGAAAAGAAATTCCCAAAGTGCATATTCTATCCCTCAGTTATATCTGGTAAATATGTACAAAATCAGCCAGCAGCAGAGTAGAATAGCAGACTCTGCTTCAAATGTTGGCGGCGGTGAGAAAAAGTAAATAGAAAATAGTTCAACATGTGGCATATTTAATGTAAACATTTAACTTTTTCCCAAAGCATTTATTTGAAGCTCTTATCCACAGTGACACAAACATAACATGTATACTGCAAGACTTCTGCAACTGTTCATTATTCCTACATAGATTCCATTTCCCTCTCTCTTTACATATCTAAAAAGACTTCTATAGGTGGTTCAGTAGTTGAACACCTATTCAGTCCTCCTGTAGAGGAGCCAAACTGAGGGAGCTATTTAAGAACATTGGCACATGGCCCAGCTTAACTCCACCGTGTTGTCTCTGTTACAGTACAGGGTGTTAACAGCGGTACCCAAGCATCCCTTCTGATTGCTTTGACGTTTGACGTTGTCCTGGCACCCTTTTATAACTCTGGTCCTCACCTCTTATTGAAACTGCTAACTGAGAGAAACCTGGGAATTGATTTTTGGGGAGCTTTAGTTAGCCTCCTCCTAAACTTTTAGACATAGGTTAGGACACTCTGAGACATGTGGACGATTTTCACAAGGGTTTGAAGATTACATGTGGATAAAATTCGTATGTATTTTTCAAACAAACTGCGAGAATTCACCCAAGACACGTGTGAGGTCGAAGAAAGCCAGACTCATAGACTATTAATGTAAGACACTGAGGTGACGACGCATGTAACGTTGAAATATGTCTGGCTTCATTTGTCCTAAATTATTCTCTTCAGTCTGAAAATGTCTGCTTTTACTTGCGCTCCCCATCCACCTTTCCAAGTATTACATGCTGTCCTGGATCATGTTTCACTAGCTGTCCCTGTCAGGCGTGGCTTTGTGTGTTAGTGGAAATCCCAGTCAACATCCAACCCCTTTATTCCCAGTCGAGCAGTCTCCTAATAACAGCGCTCTGTTTAGTGAGACCCCAGTCGACCGTTTGATCACTTTCATTGAGAGAGAGATAGAGCAATAAATGGATGATTAAATAAATAAAAAATCTTTCCCTTCTACCCACACCTTCCCCCCCCCCTGACTCCCTCTCCTGCACCTCTTCTCCTCTACCCATTCAAGTGCATTATCTTTCGTCAGACATTGCAAAGACGTGAAGATGGCCGGCCCCCCGAAAAAGAAAAAAAAATCAATACAAATTACGATGGAGAAAGTGGCACTGATGGCTGGAATTGCGGCATATGTTTACACTAAATCAGGCAATCTATCTTCATATGGAAGGTGTAATGCGTAGGGGGTCAGGGTTCGCGCAGCGCGTCGGCGCTCTCCAATTACTCAGCCTCTTTGCGAGGAGGCAGCCGTATCGATTGGCTGAGAGGACAGGGGCCTGCAGGCAGCCAATGGGGCGCTGGGGTCAAAGTGCAGGTGGATTTTAATAAGGGGAAGTAATGGGCTTAATTTCTGGGGGGCCTGGCATTGGAGGAACAGACGTCTGCTTCACTCCAGCCCTGTCTTTCCGTCAAGAGGTTCATTAGGAGACAAGCCTTATGTCATTGATTTTTCTTTTACTTTTTCTTTCTGTCTTTCTACCTTTCTTTCTATCTTTTTTGCTCTGTCGTTCATCCAGAGGTTCCCACTTTATACCATCCTACTCTCTTGGTAGATGCCTGATTTGGGAATTTTCCTGTGTTGAAATTGATAGAGTAATCCGTTTGGGCCTTGGTACCGTTCCTCTGTAGGCCTCTCAGGGGACAGGGGCCGATTCAAAATGGTAGCCTGTGTGGAGAGGGCATGTCTAGGCTCCGTCACCCTCTAGATAACATCCCAAACCAGCCGCTGCCTGAAAGCCCTTTTCTCTTTCCCTCGGTGTGAAACGGGTCTTTGACAAATTTGATTTAGCAGCTTGCGGGTGCCCATTCCCGGGGAAAGAAAAACAAATATTGTTATAATGGTAATAACATCTATTTGCCGCTCGCAACAAACGGCAGCGGGCCTTTGAAAAGACCCTGCGCTGCCGCTGCCACCTTATTCTTATTCATGAAAGCGCCGGTTATGCATATTAGCGCAAACTAGCTATTCTACTCACCGGCATTTGGTGTGTCAATCATCCTTACGAAATACAAGCGCGCCGGTGACAAAAGCAGAGTGGGCAAGAAGGCTGACAAATTGTCCCCAAAGTCAAATTTGACAGCGTTTTATGATTAATGGGCTTGATTATGGAGAAATATCTCCCTAACTCGTTTCCGGGTGTTTCTTTTTCCCCCATTCGTATTTGAAACTGAGAGGAATGAAGATTGTGTTGTTTCAGGAGGACGGCAGGGAGAGGGGGTTAAATAAAATGGGTCTACGAGTGAGAGAGTCACAATTGAATTAGTAGGGAATGCTCTGCGAAAGGGATAGCGCCTGGGACAGGTTGAGCGAAAGGTCTCACGCTTAATAAACAGCGGAGAATAAAACAACAAACACGACGGTAGAAGAAGAGATCTGCTGACACTGGCCTGACACTTAAAGACCATCGTAGAGCACCTGGAGATGTTAGCTCTGCATGTGACATAAGGCTTTATAAGGATGATATGAAGGCTGACTCGGGTTCCTACACAACTTTCATCATTGGAAAGCTTGACACAGTATGTTTGATATTACTACACTTTAGTAAATGTTTTAAACATCACTCTTTCCTCTTTTCCAGCCTTGAACGAGCCCACCATCGACTATGGCTTCCAGAGACTACAGAAGGTCATTCCCCGACACCCAGGAGATCCAGAGAGGCTACCTAAGGTCAGTGTCACACCTCATAGGATGCTAAGGATACACCTTGTTCTTACGTCAAAGACAAATGTTTGGGTTCGCAGAGGGCAGAACCTGATAGATTGGATTCATTTGTTCCGGTCGATAGGAACCTGAACCAAAGGCAGGCGTATTGTGTTCTACAACTGAAAACAGGTGTTTGTGGGATTGTGTTCTAGTGGGACAATTGTCCAAGTTCAGTTATTTTTTAGGTTTGAGTTGGCAACAGCCATGCATTGGATTTAGTATAATATATATATATATATATATATATTATAAGAAATATTATAGTATAACTATATACATATACTGTACATGTAGTAACTAATATCAAACAGGTAGCCTTGGGGTTAAAGCATTGTTTTGAACCGAAAAGCAGCTGACAATGTGAAATATTGGTTGGCATGCCCTTGAACAAAGTACTTAACCCTAATTGCAATGGTAAATCACTCTGAATATGGTCTCCTAAATAACTAAAATGTCAAATGTAAATATATACATGAGGGCATGCCTGTCTCAGCACTGGCTTTCAGACACACATGGGATTATATATTATATGCACGCACACACAACGCTCAGGTAGGGCCAATAACACAAGCAGACGTCAGGTGCCCTGGGCAGTTTGCTGCCTGGTTAGTATGAAAAGATTATTCTTCCCCTAAAAAACAGTTCCACTAAATGAGTGAGATTATTTTGGGCAGGTAACTGCTGCAGAGGGGGTTGCGATCAGATGGGTCCTGACAGTCTAAAGCAGCTGCCAAATTGAAACCATTTATCAAAATCTGACATCTGAGATCCAGTCACCAAAAAAGCAGTTTATTTGTAAATTGATACTAATAGTAAGCATATATTGTCTCGCACCTTTTACGCCCTGATTTGTGGCATAGGGAGAATGTCCCTATCAACTGTTATATATTTATTTATTCAAAAGAAAATCTCAATAAGGATATAGATTTTCCTCCATCTTCCCTTCAGCCTCACGCTTTGCTGACATTTTTTGGGATCTTAAATAACATGGAAGTAACGTGTAAATGCCTGCAGATTGTGAAGTGGCTGATTGCGCACACCCAACGTGATCACTCTGAAACAGCCACATTGGTATGTCTCCTTTTGTTACCTCACAGTCCTCCTGTAGGAAAAAATGTCAGCCAGGACATTTTAGACAGATTGTCTCTTAGGCAGGGAACAAAGATACACATTCTAACGTTACATCCAGAGACCAGCACCTAATACTAGAACATGCTGAAGGAACCAAAGTCCAGGGAGTGGGGGTGGGATTCCATGTCAACAATAATGCAGATCACCGACATAGGAAAACACTGGTGTTCCACTGGGCACAGTTTGGTTTTGGTGCTTTCCTCCGATGTTGAGTGATTGGATCAAGGAGTTTGGTGGTCGTACTCCAATGAACCGTCCTCAGATCTGGAACCCTGTCCTCTATGAGCTGGAACCCCTAGCTACATTTAACAAACAGACAAACAAGGAATCGGGGCTGAAGCCAGTCATTCGCTGATGACCTCCATTGCTGGATCAGGTTTGCTTCTAATTTTATTTCCAGTCTGCCTTGGCTGCAAGCAGACATTTCCCCGACCAGACCTGTGGAGGATATGTGGAACACGTTCAAGATAGCCTCTGCTCGGTCTCGGGACACGGTAGAAGACAAAGACCCATTCCCAGGTCACCATAAGTTTAATGGCCTATGAATACACTCAAATGGACATCTGGATGTGAAGGGTCTGTTTCCCTAAGATCCAGCCACACAAAATATCTGTTCTGATACAAACAAAAATAACAACAAAAAACGAAATGCTCAAAAGACTTATGATTGGTTCTTTCTTAATCACACAGCAAAAAAATACATATACTGTATATACATTTTCTCATCGGCTTGGATATGTGAACCAGCAAAATCACAGTCAGTGAACTGATACTGCCAGACTATCTGCAGACACTATCCGTGTGTTGGGCCGGAACAAAATCCTGCACGCCCCTGTTGCTTCTACCTGAGCTGTGAGTGTGCCCCCCTAATCCAGGTGATTCACTGAAGAGATCAATGGCGTGCTATGATGTGGAAGTGGTAGCTGTAGATTTTCCTTTGTGTCGGGGCAGGTTGCTTCTGCAGAGCCAGACGAAGGGTGATTTATCATTGTTAAGGGACCTGTCGGATGGCTTCTCCTCCTGGGTCAGCTGATCCCTTTTCTCCGGGCACCTCTCGAACCAGGGAGCCATCCTCCAATAATTGAGCCCCTGGAAAGCAATGGAAGAAAATAGGGAGAAAAAAAGGTTGAATATGTCTGGAGACAGATGCAAGCAGGGCTGGGGCATTGGGTGTCTGGCGCTCCAGAGGGTTAGTTTAGATGAGATGGGTAGAAGAACTATGAAGAGAGATCCCTAACAGCAAGGATGCTGGATCGTAAAGGGGCAAACCACAACATTTCCACATGAAAAAAAAACACTTATTGAGGTCTGTCTGAACAGCAAAGGAATTCATTTTTGTTGAGAGGAAAATATTTTTTTTCTGTATTGTCACTAAAAACCTATAAATTACTGCATTATTTTTTAATTACAGTTTCTTGAAAGGGAAATTTTCCAGTCAATATGCAATAAATTCAACTCTGTGTACTGAACCATTCTAAAAATGAACTCTTCAATTGGAGAGAAAAAGTCCTTCTGGAAAATTCAAGGCATTTTTCATGAACCTCATGAATCTTTTTGGAAATTAATTTCCTCGATCGACCTGACTTTAAGATGACCCCGTCCACTTCAAGAAAAAGGGATTCTATCATTCCTTCTCTTTCATATCGTTCTCATTCTGAGTTATTCCACCTGGAGCCCAGAGGTACCCTAAAGAGATGTCCCGTCTCTAGCTGTGTGGTCGGTCGCTCCTCAGCACTGAATGTGCCTCCTGGCTCAAAGATGGACGAGAGCAGGGAATGGAGCAAGTACATCAAATGATTCCCCCCGCTGTTCGAGGTCATAAAATACTGTACACTAGCTAAGACCTGTTTTTCCCTCAGTTGAAGGTAACAAATATTTTAAAATCATCAGTGTAGAGGCTTCCAGGTTGGCGGCTGGGAACAGATTCATCCTACTCTTACAGATGGAGACTTGCTCTCGTTGGGCCAACTTTTCATCTTTCTCTGGCTCTAGAAACTGAGGACGGAGGGGAGAGTGCTTCTTCCCCTCCGTCCTGCCAAGCCTTGTCTCCCCATGTTCGTGTTTAGCTAATTCCATTCTCTCGTTCTCTCTTTCTTCATCTCTCTCTTTATTTCTGCCTTTCTCTCTCTCGTTCTGTCTTGCTCCATATTTACCTCACTTTTCTCTGTGTGTCAGTGTCAATGGTCTTACCAGTTGGTGTGAGTGTGTGTGTGTTTTCATACATGTTGAATGTGTGTTTGTGTGTGTGACGGGAAAAGACTTTTGGGACATTCTTGATTGTGGTATCTAGAAATGTCCCGTTCTGAGCAGTACAGGGAGAGCATACCCCCTGAGTAATAGAGATCACACAATGACTAATAGCATGTCACTGCAGCTACGAACACTGAAAGCTAATAAGACCCTGGACATTTTTTATTCTGGGAGACTACCATTGGAAACAGCCTGCATTTACTCCTCTCCATGGTTACCAATCAAAAAATTTAATCGTCAAATCATCAGATACATAACTGGATTTAACTAAATTGAATTAGCATTCCACAGTAATTGAAATATTTAAAGATTTTAAAAACATCTAATATTTTAGATTTATGTTTTATTTTTATTCATGTTTCTAATTAGATTATATATTGTATTTTTAACATCAAGGTGTAATTTTTGAGTGAAACATCAAGAAAAATCGAGACATTACCTTCGAAGTGGTTTCATCTGATGCTCACACTTTATACTAGATCTGAACCAACATTTGCACACCACATTTTAAACTAGATCTGAACCAACATTTGCACACCACACTATACTTGATCTGAACCAACATTTGCACACCACACTATACTTGATCTGAACCAACATTTGCACACCACACTTTATACTAGATCTGAACCAACATTTGCACACCACACTATACTTGATCTGAACCAACATTTGCACACCACACTTTCATAATATCATCTGCTAAATGCTTCAGCTCATTGGCTGGAGTTGTTATTGAATGAGCCGTCACACGCTCCTTTCAGCCCCCCAACAATCTTCATTTCTGATAGAAAGTGTGCAGTGGCCTGAACACCCCCCACCACCACCACCTCAGAGGTGTGGGGCCTTGATAAGAGATTAGGATGATAACTGGAAGGCAGTGCATTACAGTATTGATTGGGGCCGAGCTTTCAGCGGTGTTAAAGCACCCGCGCTCTGATTGCCGGCACTTGCGATGACAGGAATCCAATGGCGCTGTCTCTACACGCTGCTAAGAGGAGGTGTGTGTCTGTTTGTGTCTGTGTGTGTCTGTGTGTGTCTGTGTGTGTCTGTGTGTGTGTGTGTGTGTGTGT
>JACXGM010026834.1:0-14797 GCA_016801145.1 Umbra pygmaea
TCTGGATAATCAGTTGATATTTTAGCAATTATTATTATTTTAGTTGCTTCTGTTCAGTTTACATTCTGTACAAAGATGTATTTAATTACTATCCTTTTATTGTGGGTTACAAACAAACAAACAAACAAACAAACAAACAAACAAACAAACAAACATACAAATTCCTAATCAGCTCATTCATTCCTCTCAATCCATAATATCAGTTGGTGTAGAGTGGTTGATTTGTGATTGCTGATACGCTAATTTATTAACATTTAATCATGTTATGGTAATAATATTAAATAATGGTTCATTCAAGGCTGTTAATATGCACATATTAGCTATCGAGTCTAGCTAATTTTTCAATTTACAGTATAGTATCCTTTACTCTCGGCTTGTCTTCACATGTAGGGTAAAGTCAGCTAAATTGGGCCATCAGGTAAAATGGGCCAAATACAGGTCCTTCTCAAGAAATTAGCATATTGTGATAAAGTTAATTATTTTCCATAATGTAATGATAAAAATTAAACTTTCATATATTTTAGATTTATTGCACACCAACTGAAATATTTCAGGTCATTTATTGTTTTAATACTGATGATTTTGGCATACAGCTCATGAAAACCCAAAATTCCTATCTCAAAGAATTAGTATATCATGAAAAGGGTCTCTAAACAAGCTATTAACCTAATCATCTGAATCAACTAATTAACTCTAAACACCTGCAAAAGATTCCTTTTAATAAACTCCCAGCCTGTTTCATTACTCAAAACCGCAATCATGGGTAAGACTGACGACCTGACTGCTGTCCAGAAGGCAATCATTGACACCCTCAAGCAAGAGGGTAAGACACAGAAATACATTTCTGAACAAATAGGCTGTTCCCAGAGTGCTGTATCAAGGCACCTCAGTGGGAAGTCTGTGGGAATGAAAAAGTGTGGCAAAAAACGCTGCACAACAACAAGAGGTGACCGGACCCTGAGGAAGATTGTGGAGAAGGACCGATTCCAGACCTTGGATGACCTGCGGAAGCAGTGGACTGAGTCTGGAGTACAAACATCCAGAGCCACCGTGCACAGGCGTGTGCAGGAAATTGGCTACAGGTGCCGCATTCCCCAGGTCAAGCCACTTTTGAACCAGAAACAGCGGCAGAAGTGCCTGACCTGGACTACAGAGAAGCAGCACAACAAAACAACAACAAATTTTGAATGTCATTCGGAAATCAAGGTGCCAGAGTCTGGAGGAAGACTGGGGAGAAGGAAATGCCAAAATGCCTGAAGTCCAGTGTCAAGTACCCACAGTCAGTGATGGTCTGGGGTGCCTTGTCAGCTGCTGGTGTTGGTCCACTGTGTTTTATCAAGGGCAGGGTCAATGCAGCAAGCTATAAGGAGATTTTGGAGCATTTCATGCTTCCATCTGCTGAAAAGCTTCATGGAGATGAAGATTTCATTTTTCAGCACAACCTGGCACCTGCTCACAGTGCCAAAACCACCGGTAAATGGTTTACTGACCATGGTATTACTGACCTGAACCGCATAGAGAATCTGTGGGATATTGTGAAGAGGAAGTTGAGAGACCCAACACTCTGGATGAGCTTAAGGTGGCTATCGAAGCATCCTGGGCCTCCATCACACCTCAGCAGTGCCACAGGCAGTCATTTCTGCAAAAGGATTCCCGACCAAGTATTGAGTGCATAACTAAACATAATTATTTGAAGGTTGACTTTTTCATTTTTTTTGTATTACAAACACTTCTTTTATTGGTCAGATGAAATATGCTAAGGTTTTCATGAGCTATATGCCAAAATCATCAGTATTAAAACAATAAATGACCTGAAATATTTCAGTTGCTGTGCAATGAATCTAAAATATATGAAAGTTTAATTTTTATCATTACATTATGGATATAATGAACTTTATCACAATATGCTAATTTCTTGAGAAGGACCTGTATAGTTGTAGCATCATATCTCTTAATATCTTTACAGAAAATCACAATAACTGATCTTGCATTGTTGCTTCAACACTTGATTTGTAAAGGAGGGGGTGCCCTTTTTCATTTTCGACACGTGCCCCTCAAAAGGTCTGTGCACAGCCCTGCTCTTGGGACAGCATGGGACAGCTCTCCAGGAGATCATGGCTAATGTTCAAGGGTTGTCTGTTAGCATTGCCGCCATCCATGACCGGCTCGGCTTTCCCACCGACGTAACTACAGCCTCAACACCTCCTGCTCGGTCTGAAGCCGCCTCAAATCCCAGTCCCGATCGTGAATCCTGGGTTTCCGCACCCGAAATGTATGACGGAGACTTAGGTCAATGTAGTGCATTTCTGTTACAGTGCGGTCTTGTGTTCGACCAGCAGCCTCGTAGCTACGCCACCGACAGAGCCAAAATAGCCTACCTAATCGATTTGCTTCGGGGAGACGCCTTGAAATGGGCTGCTGCCGTGTGGGAGAGACAAGACGGGATCACCTCCAACTACCAGGCCTGTACTGGTGAGATGAGGAACCTTTTTGATAATCCGGTCCGAGGTAAGGACGCATCCAAGCGTTTGTTTTCTCTTCGCCAGGCAACACACAGTGTGGCGGAGTATGCTATCACCTTCCGTACTTTAACAGTGGAGAGCGGTTGGAATGCGGAAGCATTACAAGCAACATTTCCTAACGGCCTTAATGAGCATATGAAAGACGAGTTATTGTTGTATCCTGAACCCAGTAACCTAGACGATTTAATAACTTTGGCTAATAAGCTTTGGGAGCGCCAGAGAGAGAAGAGAGGAGGTGGGGCTTCCTGGAGCCACCTACCCCAAGGCGCGACTCTACAGCATCTCCTAGTCAGAACAGGAGGCTATGGAAGCTTACATCAAGGGATCCTTAGAGGCTGGCCTCATCCATCCGTCATCCTCGCCTTTCGCTGCAGGTTTCTTTTTTGTAAGTAAGAAGGATGGAACACTCAGAGCATGCATTGATTACCGTGGGCTCAATGACATCACAGTTAAGAACAAATACCCTCTGCCATTGATGAACACAGCATTTGATTTACTTCAGAGGTCTTCCATATTCACCAAACTTGATCTCTGCAACGCTTATCATCAGAGTCAGGGAAGGGGATAAGTGGCTGACTGGTTTCAACACCCCCATGGGCGACTTTGAATATCTTGAGATGCCTTTTGGTCTGACAAACGCCCCTGCTGTTTTTCAATGCCTAGTGAACGATGTGTTGAGGGACATGATTGGACATTTTGTTTTTGTATATTTGGACAACATTTTGATTTTTTCCAAGGGTCCCTCTGAACATACACAGCATGTCCGTCAAGTTCTCCACAGGCTGCTGGAGAACCGGCTGTACGTCAAAGCGGAGAAATGTGAGTTCAACGTACGCACCACGTCATTCCTGGGTTGAATCATTGCTGAGGGGCAGGTACGGATGGATCCTACTAAGGTAACAGCTGTATTGGAATGGCCTAGACCGAGTACCCGTAAACAGCTACAGAGGTTTTTGGGGTTTGCAAACTTCTACAGGCGTTTTATCCGCAACTAAAGCTGTATCGCTTCACCTCTTACCTCTCTCACCTCCTGCAACAGACCATTTTTATGGACCCCGGAGGCTGACCGAGCCTTTCGGGATCTCAAGGAGAGGTTCACTTCAGCTCCTATACTCACCCAGCCTGATCCTGCCAGACAGTTTGTGGTCAAAGTGGATGCCTCCGAGGTCGGAGTTGGAGCGGTTCTTTCCCAGCGGTCGTCAGAGGATGGTAAGCTCCACCCCTGTGCCTTTCTGTCTCGCCGTCTGTCCCCAGCCGAAATCAACTACGACGTGGGTAACAGGGAGCTGCTTGCTGTTGTGGTTGCCCTGGGGGAGTGGCGCCATTGGCTGGAGGGGGCGGAGCAGCCTTTTGTGGTGTGGACAGACCACTCAAACCTTAAATATCTGCGGTCTGCCAAACGCCTTAACTCTCACCAAGCCAGGTGGGCTCTGTTCTTTGGTCGGTTTCACTATTCCCTAACCTACAGACCCGTTTCCCAGAACATCAAACCGGATGCTCTGTCGCGTGTTTACGACAAGGAGAAGGACGAGACGTCTTACAATGGGCTCATGCTTCTAACCTAACATGTCACCCTGGCATAGCTCGTACCACTGCCTTTCTCAGGAGGCGGTTCTGGTGGCCCACCATGAGGGAGGACACCCAGAGATATGTCATAGCCTGCCCTACCTGTGCCCAGAACAAGGGGACCAACCGGCCCAGTACAGGTCTCCTCCGCCCACTGCCCATCCCTCGCCGCCCCTGGTCCTACCTGTCTCTGGATTTCGTTACCGGTCTACCACCTTCTGAGGGCAACACTGTTATTCTAACTGTGGTAGACCGGTTCAGTAAATTTACAAGTTTCCTTCCTCTACCCAAGCTTCCTTCGGCCAAGGAGATGGCTGCCATTCTGGTCAAGGAGGTGTTCCGGGTCCATGGTCTGCCCAGTGACATCGTGTCTGACCGGGATCCCTAATCCACCTCTGTATGGAGGGAGTTCTGCATGGCCATTGGCGCAACCGTTAGTTTGTCTTCCGGATTCCACCCGCAAACCAACGGTCAAGTACCTATCGAAACAGGTCCAAGGGAGGAAAAGCTGGGGTCAGGGTCATGGGTGGCCAAGGCTCATTGATGCACAGGTGGAGCGAAGGCTGGCCCATGTCTTCCGATCCAACAGACGAGCTACTGTAGCTCAAATTGCAGAAAAAGTTCATGCTACTTCTGATAGAAAAGGGACCTACACAATATTAAACAGGTTGTTTCAGAGGTGGATGCCTAGATTGAGTAATGGAGATATGGATAAATGTATGTACTCACATCTTGCACTCATGCACAGTAATTATTTGAAAACAGAAAAAGCTAGATTGGCAAGTTTGAACGTTGCTCTTCAGCTGAGGAACTTAGCTGTTATCTCGTGCACACCTGCGAACAGATAAGATAGATAAAGATAAACTTTAATTGTCATTGTGCAGTAGAACCATACAACAAAACTTGCATGTGCAGCCTCTAAAATAATACTCACTTTCATATACACACTAATACAATAAATAAGAGAATATAAAAAACATTTAAAATCCTTTTCAAATCACTGACGGTGGGCATGATTATTCATTTTATTTTTGTGATGGCCCATGATTGTTCAATTCTGTAATGGCCCTGGGGATAAAACTGTTCTGCAACCTGGAGGTGGGTGCTCTAAAAGCCAGATACCGCCTGCCAGATAGAAGCAGGGAGAAGAGATGGTTTGAGGGGTGTGTCTGATCTTGCAGATATTGTGCTCTCAGCGGAGGCAGCGGATCTTAAAGATGGCGTGGAGGCAGGGGAAGTCCAATGATTTTTTCAGCAGATTTTATAATTCGATTAAGGGATTTCCTGTCCTTCCCTGTACAGCTAGCATACCATGCATTCATACAGTATGTTATGACAGTCTCGATGGAACAGTGGTAGAAGATCTTAAGCAACTCGTCAGACAGGTTGCTCCTTTTGAGTGTTTGTAAAAAGTAGAGCCACTGTTTTGCCTTTTTGACTATGGAGGTTGTGTTTATCTCTCACTTTAGGTCTTCTGAGAACATGATCCCCAAGAACCTAAAACAGGAGAACTTTGTCTTGTCTGAATGGCGAGGAAGTGGAAAAGTGGAAAAGTTCTCCAGTGGAAAAGTTCTCCTGTTTTAGGTTCTTGGGGATCATGTTCTCCTGTTTTAGGTTCTTGAGAACATGATCCCCAAGAACCTAAAACAGGAGAACTTTTCCACTTTCTCACCATTCAGGGTCGGGGGTCCTCCTTACACCTTCTGAAGTCAACTATGATTTCCTTTGATTTCTTGACATTCAGAGTCAGATTGTTATTTTTGCAACATCCCGTCAGTCGGTCAACTTCATCTCTGTAGGCGTTCTCGTCTTTTTTGGAGATCTCTCCCACCACAGTTGTATCATCTGTAAAGTTTACCATGGTATTCGAGGGTGGAGATGCAATCATATGTGTAGATGGAATAAAGCAGCGGGCTTAACACGCAGCCTTGGGGTGCTCCAGTGCTCAGGGACAGGCTCGATGATTGGTGTGGGCCCAGTTTCACTGTCTGTGGGCGATCTGTCAGGAAATCCTTGAACCAATTATAAAGGCTGCTACTGAGGCCCAGGTCAAGGAGTTTGGTGACCAGCCGATTAGGAATGATGGTGTTGAACGCCGAGCTGTAATCTATAAATAGCAGTCTCACATATGTCTTCTTTGTATTAAGTTGTGTCAGTGCTTTATGGAGGACTGTAATGAAAGCATCCTCTGTGGAACAGTAGACAGTGTGTGACACCACCAACCAACAGGCTTTCTCACACAAGTGGTCATAATGTTATGGCTGATCTGTGGATATTGGGGGATATATTTGTGCACTGTCTCTTTAAATAGAACATGATTTGGGAAGTGAGAGAGTATAGTTAGCGATGCTTTGGAGTTGAGTAAGTGAATGTAAGCTGGCTAGAGCTAGACAATATTATTATAATATGCAATACATTTGAATATTACTGTGTGTACTTTGTGACAACCTATGATCTTAAAAGGGCTTTCTAAAATACATCAGACAGATTAATTCATTAGATAAAAGCAGTAGTCAGTTTCATCAGAGATACAACATTTGGACATATGTTGCTCAACTTACTGCTTACTACTAAACAACTCTTTGAGTAGCAGCCTGACTGTCACAGTTTTGCCACATCAAATAAAAACATTTGGCACCAAATTCCTTTCCTTACATAATATGGCTGCTTACACAGAACTGTTAATACCATTGATCCACAGAACCCACCTGTAATGCCATCTCTGATATTCCCCTCTTCCACACGGGTACAACGATATTAGGTGAATGAGTTAGAAACTAGAAGTGGACAATGAAAATTGACCTCTCTTGGTACACAGTTGCAATTCGGTATGTAAGAAAAACATATATATAATATAGCCGCAAGCGGCGTTGTGCGGGTTTAACCCTTTTTTCTCAATAGCGACTTCAAAGTAATTTCACACAAGGTTCAACATTGTTGTGAAACATATGCTATCATTTTTATGATCTATAGCTTGATTTATGTCATTCCACGTACAGTTGAATGCGCCCCCTAGTGGTCAATTTGAATGAGACTTGCAGGGTGTGGTTCAGTTACTTATTAAGAGATTTGTCATGGTTGGAGAATGAATATGCAATTACTAGTATCATTTGTGTATTGACACTCACCTATCTTGCCCTTGTAGCGCCTCTTAGTGGTCAATGTATATGAAACTGTCTGGGTATATGTTAGGAACTTATCTGAACACATCCAGTAAGTTTTGTGATGATTAGCCTTACGGTTGCTGATTTGTATTAATTTATGTTGAGAGCCACTCCCCTTTCAAAGTTCATTGGTCAATAACTTAAAATGTAATTGAGATTGACATGTTTTGTTCAACTTCAAATGATCAATCAATCAATCAATCAAATTTATTTTATAAAGCCCTTTTTACAACAGCAGTTGTCACAAAGTGCTTTGACAGACACCCGGCCAGAGACCCCCAAAAGCAAGCAACACAAGTGATGCACAGTGGCTAGGAGAAACTCCCTAGTAGGAGGGACCTAGGAAGAAACCTAGAGAGAGGCCAGACTCAAGGGGGTGGCCAGTCCTCTTCTGGCTGTACCAGGTGGGGGATCTGAAGGTACACAGCCCATTGTAATAAGGTCAATCCGTGTTCAATTATTGTCCAGCAATGAAGATATGATGTGTGGACTGTGACCATAGTCTTTATGTAGCATCAATACAGTTTGGTGTTCTTGCGAACGAACACCGTGAAGCCGCCTGGAGATGAAAGCTGGCGTCATCGGGTGGAAACGGGATCATCAAACGCAGTGACATGGGATCCAGCACAGCAGCGGGCCAGGCACGGGAAGGGGACATCAAATGTAGTGACATGGGATCCAGCACAGCAGCGGGCCAGGCACGGGAAGGGGACAGGAAGGAGTCATCAGGCCACTTGGTCCTGTCGCATGTTCTTAGGGTCCTCCTAGGATGAACATGACATCAGGAACATTAGAGTGGGCATACCTTAGGTCTAGTACCTTGACACAGCTCTGACCCCAAAATGAATATATAAAACCCTAGTCCCCCGGCACATAAACTATTACAGCATAACATAACTACTGTAGCATAACATAGTCCCCCGGCAGATAAACTATTGTAGCATAACATTATTGGATAAATAAGCTTGATCCAATAATGATTCATGGAAAATTTGGTGGCAATCGGAGCTACAGTGTAGGAGAAAATAAAAGCACCCACTAGTGATCAATTTGAAATGGAAATGCAGGGCGCGGTTCAGGTACTTATGATGATATATCCTGAGAGATTTGCCATTATTGGCGATTGAATATACGATTAATAAAACAATCTGTGTAATGCTACTGACCTATTTTGTGCTTGTAGCGCCACCTAGTGACGCATGTATATGAAACTGTCTGGGTATATCTGGGGCACTTATCTGAACATATCCTGTGAGTTTTGTGATGATTGGACTTACGGTTGCTCATTTGTGTTCATTAATGTCCAGAGCCAAACCCCTTTCGAAGTTCATTGGTCAATAACTTGAAAAGTAATTGAGATATTAACATGCTTTATCTTATTTTTAATAAACTTGGTCCAATGATGATTCACTGAAATTTTGGTGGCAATCAGAGCTACGGTTTAGGAGGAGATGTCAAAAATGTGTTTATCAAAAAATTCAAAACGGCAGAACTTTTTTGTAGGCGGACGTTTCAAAGTTTACATATTGAAGCCTTAATTACAGCGCCACCATGTGGCCGATTGGGTTCATATTTCTATTGAAGCACATGCACACCATTTCCTGTTATTCCCCCAAGGTTCATGTTTCTAGCTCATTCCAGCTCATGGGAATTTCAGCCGGCGTGGCAGACAACAAATAATAAATATTGCCGCAAGCGGCGATGTGCGGGTTCAACCCTTTTTTCTCAATAGCGACTTCAATGTTATTTTACACAAGGTTCAACATTGTTATAAAATATATGCTATCATTTTTATGATCTATAGCTTGATTTATGTCATTCCACGTGTAGTTATTATACATTTAAAGGGCCCCCTCGTGGTCAATTTGAATGAGACTTGCAGGGTGTGGTTCAGTTACTTATTTAGAGATTTGTCATGGTTGGAGAATGAATATGTAATTACTAGTAACATTTGTGTATTGACACTCACCTATCTTGCGCTTATATCGCCCCTTCGTGGTCAAGGTATATGAAACTGTCTGGGTATATGTTAGGAACTTATCTGAACACATCCAGTAAGTTTTGTGATGATTAGCCTTACAGTTGCTGATTTGTATTCATTTATGTCGAGAGCCACTCCCTTTTCAAAGTTCATTGGTCAATAACTTAAAATGTAATTGAGATTGACATGTTTTGTTCAACTTCAAATAAGGTTGATCCAATAATGATTCACTGAAAATTTGGTGGCAATCGGAGCTACAGTGTAGGAGAAGATAAAAGCACCCCCTAGTGGTCAATTTGAATTAGAAATGTAGGGCGCGATTCAGGTACTTATGATGATATATCCTGAGAGATTTGCTATTATTTGCTACTGACCTATTTTGTGCTTGTAGCGCCACCTAGTGACGCATGTAAATGAAACTGTCTGGGTATATCTGGGGCACTTATCTGAACATATCCTGTGAATTTTGTGACAATTGGCCCTACGGTTGCTGATTTGTGTTCATTTATGTCCAGAGCCACGCCCCTTTTGAAGTTCATTGGTCAATAACTTGAAAAGTAATTAAGATATTGACATGCTTTATACAACTATTAATAAGCTTGATCCAATGATGATTCACTGAAAATTTGGTGAGAATCGGAGCTATGGTGTAGAAGAATGTCAATAATATTTTTTTTCTAAATATTCAAAATGGCGGAATATTTCACACCTGTGGTTCAACATTGTTATAAAACATATCCTGCAAGTTTTGTAACAATTGGACAAACATTTTATGATCTATAGCTTGATTTGTGTCATTCCACGTTTAGTTATTATACATTTAAAGTACCCCCAAGTGGTCAATTTGATTAAAACTTGCAGGGCATGGTTCAGTTACTTATGAGGACATGTCCTGAGAGATATTTCATGATTAAAGAATGAATATGCAATTAATAGTACAATTTGTGTATTGCTACTCACCTATCTTGCGCTTGTAGCGCCCCCTGGAGGTGCATGTATATCAAACTGTCTGGGTATGTCTGGGGCAGTTATCTGAACATATCCTGTGAGTTTTGTGATGATTGGACTTACGGTTGCTCATTTGTGTTTATGAATGTCCAGAGCCACACCTTTTTTAAAGTTAATTGGTCAATAACTTGAAAAGTAATTGAGATATCAACATGGTTTATCTTATTTTTAACAAACTTTGTCCAATGATGATTCAATTTGGTGGCAATCGGATCTACGGTTTAGGAGGAGATGTCAAAAATGTGTTTTTCAAAAAATTCAAAATGGCGGAAAATATACCACTTCGTGGTTGAACCCTAATAATAATAACCATTCAACACAAAAACAATAGGGTTCTACCACTTCGTGGTTGAACCCTAATAAACACACCCCTTACACAAAGCTCAAAGGAATATAGACACAAAAGCAGCATGTGTTTGTTAATTACATGTCATTCATCACATGGGATTCATTCAACAAACCCACACTGAAACTACAAGAGAGAACTACGTTTCTTGAGGGCCAGGTGCACTGTTGTGCATTGAAGTTTGCTTCAAATTACTTTCATTAATGTTCAATTAGCTACAGAGTGCATATTACTATTCAACATGGCATATTTAAACAGTTGTGCAACCTTGCCTGAAGCTACAGTTTTCTTCTGGCTGTGGTTACACCTTAAATTAAGCTATCAACAAGAAAATATCTAGAAATGTAACCTGTCTGATCAGATTCTTTGGGGTAGACTTTTTTCGTTATCTCTGCACCTGTTGCCTGCTCAGTCATCACTGTGGTTATATTCCCATGCTGGCTCCACCACTGACAGGTCGGACCTGTATTGAGTGCCAGTCAGACAGTAAACATGAACACTTACCTTATTTTTGTCCTCAAAGTTGATGTGTTAGAAGCTGGAAAAATGGGTAAGTGTAAGGATTTGACCGAGTTTGACAAGGGCCAAATTGTGATGACTAGCAGACTGGGTCAGAACATCTCCAAATCTGCAGCTCTTGTGGGGTGTTCCTGGTCTGCAGTGGTCAGTACCTATCGAAACTGGTCGAGGGAGGAAAAGTTATTAACCCGTGACAGGGTCATGGGTGGCCAAGGCTCATTGATGCACAGGTGGAGCGAAGGCTGGCCCGATCCAACAGACGAGCTACTGTAGCTCAAATTGCAGAAAGAATTCATGCTACTTCTGATAGAAAAGGGACCTACACAATATTAAACAGGTTGTTTCAGAGGTGGATGCCTAGATTGAGTAATGGAGATATGGATAAATGTATGTACTCACATCTTGCACTCATGCACAGTAATTATTTGAAAACAGAAAAAGCTAGATAGGCAAGTTTGAACGTTGCTCTTCAGCTGAGGAACTTAGCTGTTATCTCGTGCACACCTGCGAACAGATAAGATAGATTAAGATAAACTTTAATTGTCATTGTGCAGTAGAACCATGCAACGAAATTTGCTTATGCAGCCTCTAAAATAATACTCACTTTCCTATACACACTCATTCAATAAATAAGATAATATTAAAAAACATTTAAAATCATTTTCAAATCACTGACGGTGGGCATGATTATTAATTTTATTTTTGTGATGGCCCATGATTGTTTAATTCTGTAATGGCCCTGGGGATAAAACTGTTCTGCAGCCTGGAGGTGGGTGCTCTAAAAGCCCGATACCGCCTGCCAGATGGAAGCAGGGAGAAGAGATGGTTTGAGGGGTGTGTCTGATCCTGCAGATATTGTGCGCTCAGCGGAGGCAGCGGATCCTAAATATGGAGTCCAGTGGAGGCAGGGGAAGTCCAATTATTTTTTCAGCAGATTTTATCATTCAATTAAGGGATTTCCTGTCCTTCCCTGTACAGTTAGCATACCATGCATTCATACAGTATGATGTGACCTTCTCGATGGAACAGTGGTAGAAGTTCTTAAGCAACTCGTCAGACAGGTTTTATTCCTTTTGAGTGTTTGTAAAAAGTAGAGCCACTGTTGTGCCTTTTTGACTATGGAGGTTGTGTTTATCTCTCACTTTAGGTCTTCTGAGAACATGATCCCCAAGAACCTAAAACAGGAGACCTTTTCCACTTCCTCACCATTCGGGGTCGGGGGTCCTCCTTACACCTTCTGAAGTCAACTATGAACTCCTTTGATTTCTTGACATTCAGAGTCAGATTGTTATTTTTGCACCATCCCGTCAGTCGGTCAACTTCATCTCTGTAGGCGTTCTCGTCTTTTTTGTAGATCTCTCCCACCACAGTTGTATCATCTGTAAATTTTACCATGGTATTCGAGGGTGGAGATGCAATCTTATGTGTAGATGGAATAAAGCAGCGGGCTTAACACGCAGCCTTGGGGTGCTCCAGTGATTAGGGACAGGCTCGATGATTGGTGTGGGCCCAGTTTCACTGTCTGTGGGCGATCTGTCAGGAAATCCTTGATCCAAATTCAAAGGCTGCTACTGAGGCCCAGGTCAAGGAGTTTGGTGACCAGCTGATTAGGAATGATGGTGTTGAACGCTGAGCTGTAATCTATAAAGAGCAGTCTCACATACGTCTTCCTTGTATTAAGTTGTGTCAGTGCTTTATGGAGGACTGTAATGATAGCATCCTCTGTGGAACAGTAGACAGTGTGTGACACCACCAACCAACAGGCTTTCTCACACAAGTGGTCATAATGTTATGGCTGATCTGTGTATATTGGGGGATATATTTGTGCACTGTCTCTTTAAATAGAACATGATTTGGGAAGTGAGAGAGTATAGTTAGCGATGCTTTGGAGTTGAATAAGTGAATGTAAGCTTGCTAGAGCTAGACAATGTAAATGAAGACTGATGACGGTTACAGCTAAATGTGTTTTATTGTATTGAGTGGTAGAAGTAAAGACATTTCTAAGATTTCCTTTGTTTGAACTACTTACTGGAGGTCAGCCACCAATGACAGACTGTCAGATTCCCACAAATACAGTGTACCTGCATCATGTGCTATTGCTGAGCGTTGGTGTCGGGGTGTAGCGGATCAAACCATTGTGAGACAAAGGGGTCACAATCTTTAGAAATTAAATAAAGCACTATTAAGTTTAATTATATTGCAAAGCAATTTACTCGGTTTGATACAGGTGATGTAGGATTTGACACTGGTAAAGGGTATAGGTGAGGTGGGAGTTAATACAGGTGAGGTAGGTGTTGTTTTATACTCTGAAACAAACCCCCCATAATATGTAGTGTGGTATGATACAGGTGAGGTAGGAGGAGATACACGATAGGAAGGTGAAATAGGTGAGGTAGGAGGTGATATGTAGGGAAAAATGATACAGGTGAGGTAGGTGATACAACCTAATTAAAAAATCTAAATCTAAGTTTCTGTCTATGACAAGCTCGAAGGAGTTGAAAATAAATTGTGTGATACAGATAGTGAATCAGGTAGGGGGCATGTAGTGAATCAGGTATGGGGCAGGTAGTGAATCAGGTAATGAATCAGGTAGGGAATCAGGTAGTGAATCAGGTAGTGAATCAGATAGTGAATCAGGTAGTGAATCAAGTAGTTAATCAGGTAGTGAATCTGGTAGTGAATCAGGTAGTTATACAGGTAGTGATCAGAGACTGTAAAAAATATGGACAGCGTGACTGTGACGTCACCTATTGGTTTGTGAAAAGCGTTTTTGAAGCACATTGTGGGCGGAGACGGCCATCGCCATCTTGGTACCGCGTCACTCGACGTCAATTTCGGATAACCAAAAATGGTCAAAGAGGTGGAGCGTGGGTGGAGCTGAGGTGCCTGGTTGCTAATGCCATGCCCACAGAAGTGTGACATTAGCAAGTTAGCAAAGGCTAAGAAGCTAAGCTAAATGCTACCAGGATGCTACTTAGCATTGCTAGCGGTTGCTAGTCGGCGGTTTCCCATTACAGTACCTTAACGTTGTGTAATTTTGCGAGAAACTCTTTGGAAGACGATGAAACCCTCAGGTTATATTTACGTTCATGATAAAACGTTTAATTCATGTTTAATGTTGCAATAAATAAACATAACTAAAGTCTGTCAATAATTTCACGAATATACATGTCAAAAACCTCAAATAGCTAATCAAATGTATTGTTGGGCTGGACAATATCGAGGTGTCGGTATATTAGTTTTGATTTGAGCAAGATGTGAAAAATGCCTTTATCGTATGAATGTGTTTCTGCGCGTGTACACTTAAAAAACAACAGCCATCCGTCGCGCTCTCCTGTAGAGCTCCCTTCCCCACAGCGGTCCTTACCCCACAGTCACACGAGTGACAAAAGACAAGCAACACCACTCACTTGGTGGGCGTTTCTGTTTTGATACTAGCATGACGTTTGCTAGTATCTGCGAGAGGTCTTAAAAGTTACTTCAGAGATATTATCAAGTCACAAAAACGATGTATTTTTATTTAAAAGTATGTATTTCTCGATAGAAGTAACAAAATATATGAGATAAAATGCCAAATATATCAGATATATACAGAAATACGATGTCCTGAAGCGTTTCCGCCATCTTGAATTGTTTTCTTCGACTCGAGCAACCAACGTATACGTCACGCTGCCTTCACTCCAATTGGCAG
>JACXGM010026835.1:0-14752 GCA_016801145.1 Umbra pygmaea
CCCTGTCTTCTCTGTTTCTTTCTTCCATCTATAACCCTGTCTTCTCTGTTTCTTTCTTCCATCTACATTTGCAATCAAAGTGATTTATTCAACCCCTTTTGCAAATTAGGTTTATTGTCGAAATATACAGAACTTCAACTGTCTGCAATGAGCAAATCAAACAAAAGTGTGATTAAAATACACAAAACATGCTTCAAATGGCTTTCCCAAATTCAAATGCAAATGAAACTGCATTCTCAAAATTATTCAACCCCTTCATAGCAAGCATTTTAAGTCCTTAGTAGATCACCCTTTTGCTGTTATGACCTGCTCCACTGGCTGCATTCCTGAGGAAGCTTAGCCCATTCCTCATGAGTAATTCATCAAATCCTACCAGAGAATTGCTATGGGATTCAAGTCAGGTGACTGTGATGGCCACTGTAGAATCGTCCGGGACTATATCTGCAACCAAGCCTTGTTGGATTTTGAGCTATGCTTGGAATCATTGTCCTGTTGGAAAGTCCAATGACATCCAAGCTTTATTTTGAGCATATTGGAGCCGACATTTCTTGTGCTTTTGGGTCAGTACTAGTGTAAGTCTTGGAGTTCTGGCATTTCTGCGTTTATTAAGCAAGTCTTGCTGCAGGTCTTTTGCAGTCACACAGGTGTTTTTTCACAACCTGCCGTCTCAGGAAATTGGTTGCAGCCATTGATAGCTTCCTTTTTCTTCCCCGTCCAGGTAGTGTATCCAGTTTCCTTAACTTTGAACTTGCAAACTATGCTTCCAACAGTGTCTCTGGGAATATTCAGTGCCTTCGGTATCACTTAGAATCCTGTTCCTTGTTTGTGAAGGGCGATTACCTCTTCTCAACCTTTTGGACCATTCTTTTGACTTAGCCATGTTTCTCACAAGCAGTCAAATGTGACAATCAACAAACCCATAGCCAATTCATGTCATGTGTTCCAGCTCAAGCACACCTGGTTCAACTAAAGAAGCCATTGGTTAGTTGCATCAGGTGTGCTTGAGACAACACATGTTTTGCATATCTGTGCTTTTGGACTGTTATTCAGGTGATTGAATCATTTTGAGCCTGGAGAAGTGATTATGAGTTACATTTTCGGTTTGGGAAAACCACTTGATGCATTTGTTGTTTTGAGCTATTTTAATTGCTTTTTGTTCATTGCAAACAGCTAAAAGTCTGTACATTTTGACCATAAACTTATTTTGCAATGGGGGTTGAATAATTATGATTGCAACAATATGTCCCTGTATTCTCTGTTTTATTCCTTTCTCTCTCCCTTCATCATTCATACCTTTGTATCCAACATAAAACATGGACACAGTTAATAGTTAGTGTGTCTACATTTCACTGAAGGAACATAAAACATTGACACAGTAGGGTTAAAAGTTAGTGTGTCTACAAAATAAATAGGAACATTGAACATTGACAGATAAATTGACTTCCAATGTGAGAGTCAGAAGAATGGTTATTCTTAAAACATCACCAGCACGTGTTTTAATGGAGAGAGAAGGTTACTTGTAACTAAAATATATTGGATGGAAAATATGCAAAGACATGTCCTACCCACTAGGTTACTGATCATTGTGTTGGTGGTGTGTCTGTGGTGTGTGTCTGTGGTTATGGGTTGTGCTGGGAGGGGTTCTAACACAGGAAGGGTGTGCATGAGCGTGTGATCTGGTCTTCCAAAGAGAGATAGTGTGACACGTGTGAAGGTGTGTGAGCTTCATACACTAAAATATAGAGGTGTATGGAAGGGATACATCAACATGCCTTGTATGCCACAATTATTGAATTGCATGTTTTATTTTGTATGTGTGTGTGTGTGTGTGTACTCTTAAGTGTGTCTTAGTCAGTGTGTCTATTTACATTTGTGCTAAAAAGTTTGCACACCCCTGGAGAATTGGTACCATTTTGTGAGCAGGCAAAACAATGTTTTTTTATTTCTCATGGCAGTCATATTAAACTGTAGGTCATAACAGAATGGCACAATCATCAAACAAAACATGGCAACAAAGAAAATAATTAAAAGACCCCTGTTCAATATTCTGCATACCCTCAGTTATCAATACGGTGTATTGCCCCCTTTAGCATCAATGACAGCATGCAGTTGTTTGTGATAGTTGTCTATGATGCCTCAAATTCTTGCAGGTGGTACAGCTGCCCATTCCTCTTGGCAAAATGCCTCTAGGTCATGCAAGTCTTTGTTCGTCTTGCATGAACCGCACGTTTGAGGCCACCCCAGTGTCTCAATGTTATTAAGGTCAGGAGACTGTGATGGCCACTCAAGAACCTTCAACTTATTATGCTGTAACCACTGGAGGATCAACCTGGCCTTGTGCTTAGGGCCATCATCCCGAACAATTCTTCTGGCAGTTTTGGGTGAAATCTTTCTTGGTTTATCTGACCTAGGCTTAATATCAAGAGATCACCAAATCTTTCACTTCTTAATAAGTGATTGAACAGTACTGACTGGCATTTGCAAGGCTTGAAAATTATTTTTATATCCCTTTATGCAGTATCTTATAAACCAGGTCTTTTGACAGTTGTTTTCTGCACCCTATGGCTCAGTATCTTGCCTGCTCAGTGCATCCCCGTGAGAGCTAACAAACCCATTGACTATTTCTGCACAGACACTAATTAACCTTTAATTGCCATTTTAACCTGTGAGTGTGTCAACTTGTGTGTCTGTAAGAAGGCCAAACATTCAAGGGTATGTAAACTTTTGATTAGGGCCATTTGTGTGAATTCTATTAACAGAATGGTTTACAAAGTTGCCAAGCAAGTGTGGGATAATTAATGGCTTCATATCTATCACTATCCTTACAGTCAGACATTTTGCACCAACAGTCATATATTCAAAATGAATGCTGAAATTTCACAATTTCTGTCAGGGTATGCAAAACGATGTACGTATGTGTAGCACCCCAACACTCCCCTTATGCCAAACCTGAAACAACTAATCTTAGACTGGAATGATGGGGTGTTGAGTTCGTGTTTCTAAGTTAGCTACCACGAAGGATTACCTATATATTTTGGGTGAAGCATTAAATACCCTATTACTAACATACACTTCTTGGTGCTGCATTAAAACAACTGAGCCCAGACAACTCTTTAAAAGAAGAGGTATTATTTACTGAATAGTTGCATAAAACAAATGTAAAAATAACTTTCCCTTGGAATTTATTAAAGAAAATAATAACATAACACAAAATACACTCTTTAAATAGGTTAACTAAAATATTCCTTAAAATTATATTAAACCAATTTAATCTTTACAATACTTTCCTTAAACACAGTTTCATCATATAACATTTATATTACACCAAATGATCTATTACAATATATTCCACTTTGTTAGCAATTTCAATAAAAAAAATACTCAAACTCTATTAAGCCACCGTGGTAGCATGCACACACACACACACGCACACACACAACATATGCCAAAACGAAAAAAGTTGCAGGCCCGATGGTGGCACTTGGAAGTGGCGGTCGACAGAATAGTATATTCCCGAAGGGCAAAAATACTGAAAGTCCAACTTACAGTGACTGGAAGTCCAGGAAACACAGGTCAAACACACGGAAATCGAAACACCAGCTACGGCCAAGTCCTCTTCACAGGAACACCCCACCGTCCTCTCTGGTCTGGAAAATCAACAAACCCCGGCCTCACTCGGTCACTTCCTTCCTTACAACCATCCAGATAAATTGAATATGACTGACAACAAATAGAACCAATAAACATAAAACACTTTGAAATAAAAGCACAATACATGTAATTTTTATTTTTTAACCATTTAAACCTGTTTATTCCAAGGTCTAACTTTTAACATATTTCTCAATTTACATGTGTTCTAATTCTTATTCGTAATTCTTATTTCTCTAAAACCAATTAATTAAATGAAGTAATTTATACATTTAAATTGCTTTACTGACTACTTTGTTTTTCTCATAACTTTATATTTATAATGTTACGGGTTTAAATCCCTAGGTATACACCAGGGCTACATACAGTGGGGAGAACAAGTATTTTATACACTGCTGATTTTGCAGGTTTTCCTACTTTCAAAGCATGTAGATGTCTGTAATTTTTATCATAGGTACACTTCAACTGTGAGAGACGGTATCCAAAACAAAAATCCAGAAAATCACATTGTATGATTTTTAAATAATGAATTCACTGGAAACAGGCTAGGCCACTCCAGGACCTTGAGATGCTTCTTACGAAGACACTCCATAGTTGCCCTAGTGTGTTTCGGGTCGTTGTCATGCTGGAAGGCCCAGCCATGACCCATCTTCAATGCTCTTACTGAGGGAAGGAGGTTGTTGGCCAAGATCTTGCGATACATGGCCCCATCCATCCTCCCCTAAATACGGTGTAGTCGTCCTGTCCCCTTCGCAGAAAAGCATCCCCAAAGAATGATGTTTCTGCCTCCATGCTTCACGGTTGGGATGGTGTTCTTGGGGTTGTACTCATCCTTCTTCTTCCTCCAAACACGGCGAGTGGAATTTAGACAATAAAGCTCTACTTTTGTCTCATCAGACCTAGGGATGCTCATTTCGGGTAATTTTCCCGACCGACAACCACCACTCGTTATCCGATTATTAAACGTTAACTGATTATAATATTAAATTGGCTTTAAATAAAAAATAAAATTGATGAGTGTCTGTGACCCGTTTAATATACAAACAATTCTTTTTCACAGGTTTATTTTAATGTGCAAACAGCAGCATACAGAACAGATCAACAGCTGCCATTTGCACCAGCTGTGCGTAAGTTCACTCGGGTGCAAAGTCCACACTAAACGATACATTGAAACTAGTTAGTTTCATACTAAAGCTGTGTCGATTTTTGGTTTCACCACGAAGACTTAAGGTTTAACTTAGCTACACAGGCGTAAAGCCCACACCAACCAAAATATTGTCGCAGAAAATTTGTTGCAGATGTTTTCACTTTCTGTTGTCAATTAAAGGAAAGTAGCCTTGATGCTGTGTTTACCGAGTTGTCAAATATAGAATGAAAACAGTCGGGGTGACAATCTGGGACAAGGTTGTTGCTTACAGGAGGCCTACTGCAAATAAGGGATATTTCATTAACACAAAACAAAATGTTGGTAACGCTTGCTATGCATTATGTAACTAGCCTACAAAATCTGCAGAGCGCATCCATTGAAATGACCGTTATGGTCCTCTCGGAAAAAAGGACATGTTGTCAATAACTGTGTGTGTTGTTTTTATTGGTAACATTATTTTGTCGGCTATAATGCATCATGCTTCTGTGTATAGCCAATAAAATAATATATATGCTTCCCAATACTATAGCGTTGTTCGTTTCTGTACATGACAAAATGAAAGCGCAAGTTAATATCACAGTCATCATAAATGTCCAAGGATGGTAATTTTAAATGGAGAATGCGTTGCAGACACAAAACAGGCAGCCGGTATATTTCACTCCTCGTTACCTATATCTCCCCACCTTTCAAAACGAAGCACCAGGCTCTGGTTACGTGTGTCAACGCGCCACGTGATTTAACAAATATAGGCTATAGGCTATATATATACACGTAAAAAATAAAAATAAATCTAAACCGTTTAACTGATAGTATTAATCGGTCAAATTTTATACATTCGGTTAACGGTTAAACGGTCAATATGTGCATCCCTAATCAGACCACATGACATTCTCCCATTCCTCGTCTGGACCATCCAGATGGTCATTGGCAAACTTCAGATGGGCGGACATGCGCTTGCTTGAGCAGGGGGACCTTGCGTGCGCTGCAGGATTTAAATCCATGACGGCGTAGTGTGTTACTAATGGTTTTCATTGAGACTGTGGTCCCAGCTCTCTTCAGGTCATTGACCAGGCCCTGCAGTGTAGTTCTGGGCTGATCCCTCACCTTCCTCATGATCATTGATGCCCCACGAGGTAAGATCTTGCATGGAGCACCAGACCGAGGATATTGACCACCATTTTAAACGTCTTACATTTTCTAATAATTGCGCCAACAATTGCCTTCTCACCAAGCTGCTTGCCGATTGTCCTGTAGCCCATCCCAGCCTTGTGCAGGTCTACAATTTTATCCCTGATGTCCTTGCACAACTCTCTTGTCTTGGCTATTGTGGAGAGGTTGAAGTCTGATTAAATGTGTGTGGACAGGTGTCTTTTATACAGGTAATGAGTTCAAACAGGTGTAGTTAATACAGGTAATGAGTGGAGAACAGGAGGGCTTCTTAAAGAAAAACTAACAGTTCTGTGAGAGCTGGAAATCTTACTGGTTGGTAGGTGATCAAATACTTATGTCATGCAATAAAATGCAAATTAATTATTTAAAAATCATAAAATGTGATATTCTGGATGTTTTGACTCCATCTCTCACAGTTGAAATGTACCTATGATAAAAATTACAGACCTCTAAATGTTTTGTAAGTAGAAAAACCTCCAAAATCAAGAGTGTATCAAATACTTGTTCTCCCGTCTGTATGTGTGCAGAAAGTGGTTAATTAGCAAAGGGGTTGTGTCCTCCTGTTTCATTCTCACATGAGAGGTTAACCTATGTTTCTTCCTGTCTCTATTCTCTGTCTCATTCTCTCTCTCTTTAGGATTGACAAGAGTACTGTCAGTGCACTCAGGGCACGGTGAGTAGCAAATACAAAAGGTACACAAAAAGTGCAGCCAAACGTTTCATATTGTTTAATATTTATTTTAAACACTGTGCATGAAATAGCCTTTTGAAATTGTCAAAATGTTGACAATGCCTTTTTGTGTAAAATGCTGTTTGAAAATAGGCTGGGAATTTCAGCTTTTTCAGGTGTCATGGAACATGTGGTGTAACAGTTGAGCGTGAGTGTGGGCGAGGAAGGAGTCAGATGTAAGGATTTTTCTTTACTTAGAAAGTAAATAAGAGTGCGAAATGGCATAATGTCAATGTATGTCAAATAACAGGGCAAAAGTAATGCCAAAAGAAAGGCCTGTAGAATAATACAGGAAATAGTACTTTTTCAAACTAGTCCATAGCTAGAGGCAGAATATGATATAGCTGGTAACAGTGAATACTTTACAATAGTAGATAGACAGCAAACACAACATTCTGAAAAACATTAGCACAATATCCCACAGTTACCCCCAAAGTCATTAGTCCTTAAACAGGTCCTTTATTGCTTGATCTAAGTGTTTCTCGTTGACTTGGATGGGAGGAATAGATGGGATGGTGATGTCAGAAGGCAATAGACATTGAACGCCGGATCCTAGGCGCACCAGTAGGGGTAGCTCCAGGATAAAGGTAACCAAAAGCTGTCGTATGTCAAGATGTGTCCCAGCGAGCTTGTGGCATTTACATTTTTTTATATTAATCACTATGCTTGAAAAAGAAATTACTTTTATCATTGACATAAGCTTATCTATTATGAGACTTGATGAACATTTAAAAAAAGTAGCAAACAAATATCAATATGCCTGGCAGAACTACCAAGATCTTGACCAAATCCTTCCCCAAAAAGGTACAGTATTAGCTATCTTTAGGAGATAACTCCATCATTACAATAATGTCAGCGATACAACAAATGATGACAACATGGGGACTGGGTTGTAGGTATTAGAAGTTCACACAGCTAAATTACCAAATGTTGTCGAGCATATGGATGAGGGGGAGGGGAGAATAACTGCTGTGGATAGTGTACACTGAAAAAAATGGAAAAGTAGGGTTGTCAGATTTACTTAAAAATATTATGTGTGATTAACACAAATATACTGTTTCTCCACTAAACATGATTTCATTTCTTTCATTCAATGTAATTCCAAGCAAATTAATATTTACTAGATTGAATCATGTTGTAACGCTTCTCTGTATATGTTCATTTTTAGGTTCTGTGTAGTCTGGTTCTGTAGTCCTTGGTTATGTTTACTCCATGTCAGGTTTTTGTTTCTCCTTCTTGTTTTCATGCCCATGTATGATTTTCCTGTGTTCAGTGTGTTCCCGCTCTTTTTGGTTGTCACATGGTTCAGTTATCCAATAAGTTTTGTTAGTTCCTGCACTTCCTGTATCTTTAGTTCCTATTTAAGTCCTTGTTAGATTGTGTTCAGTGTGGGTTCATTGAAAGTATTGTCCACAGACTTCTGTATGTAGTACCTAGGAGTTAGCGTCATGTCTTTGGGATCATGTGTGTCTTCTTCCACCATCGCTGTGTGAGTAATTTGATTTTGTATAGTAAGCTTGATGTCATTTGGATTTTGGTTCTTTAAGTATATCTGTTATTCTGGTTAGTTTTTATGTTTCTATAGAATGCCCTGCGATTCTTTTGTTTTCCTAGTTCTCAGTTTAGGTGCTTGTCTGTAGTTGTATTCATTTCTTTTCTTTTTGTAAAAATAAATAAAACAACGGTTTAATACTTAGACCTTTTGAGTACTACTATCTGCCTCAAGCCTTAATCGTTACAGAATGAACCCGCCTATAACGAATGCCAGGCCTGATCCTTTTTTCCAGGCTAAGCATGTACTACCTACTCGGAAGTACGGAATACCAACGTCCTGTCTGGAGGACAACAGTTCGGATGAGGAAGAGGTTGTCCTTCCCTGGGATCTCTATGAATCCTCCTTTGAAGAGTTTTTAGTCAGGGAGGCTATGGATGGGGACTACATCCTTCCCCGTCGTGTCTTTGAGACACCTGCCCCTTTTGAAGCTCCTAAGAGGGCACCCAGTCGCTGTTCCAAGATGGTGGCTCCCAGCCCCAGTTCCAAGATGGCAGCCCAGAGTCCCAAGATGGCCGCCCAGAGTCCCAAGAGTGCTGCTACCAGCCCCAGTCCGAAGAGAGCTGCTACCAGCCCCGGTCCAAAGAGTGCTGTTACCAGCCCCAGTCCCTGTTCCAAGACAGTGGCTCCCAGCCCCAGTCCCAAGATGGCCGCCCAGAGTCCCAAGATGGCTGCCCAGAGTCCCAAGATGGCCGCCCAGAGTCCCAAGATGGCCGCCCAGAGTCCCAAGAGTGCTGCTACCAGCCCCAGTCCCAAGAGTGCTGCTACCAGCCCCAGTTCCAAGATAGCCAATCCTAAGATGGCCACCGGCCTCAGTTCCAAGAGGGACTTCATCTTCACGGTGTTAAGGAAAGACCCAGAAGTGGATGGGGACTATCGGGATTGGATGAACCAATGCGGCCAAGCCATCAGTGACCGTCCAGACTTGGTTAGTCAGTTCTTTTCATGGAGGGCCGGTTGTGGGTCACTCAAGACAGAGGCTGAGACATTCCTTTTGAAGCGGCTGCTCACCCGATCCCCTCATCTAATGACCTGTTTGGAAGCCATCGGGGCCCCTCGATGTCCTGGCAGGACCCTGATAGCCCAGGTTCAGACGCCACTATGTCGGGTAGGAAAGGTCTCCATCAAGCCCAGACCAGCAGAGGTCGCCCAAGTTCTCCGACCAGCAGAGGTCGCCCAAGTTCTCCGACCAGCAGAGGTCGCCCAAGTTCTCCGACCAGCAGAGGTCGCCCAAGTTCTCCGACCAGCAGAGGTCGCCCAAGTTCTCCGGCCAGCAGAGGTCGCCCAAGTTCTCCGGCCAGCAGAGGTCGCCCAAGTTCTCCGACCAGCACAGGTCGCCCAAGTTCTCCGACCAGCACAGGTCTCCACCACGCCCAGACCACCAGAGGTCTCCACCACTCCCAGTCCACCAGAGGTCTCCACCACGCCCAGTCCAGCAGAGGCCGCTGTTTCCGCTCCACGGCCACAAGGGGCCGCTGTTTCCGCTCCACAGCCACAAGAGCCCGCTGTTTCCGCTCAAGCCTCCCGGCCACCAGAGGCCGCTATTTCCGCTCAAGCCTCCCGGCCACCAGAGGCTGCTGTTTCCGCTCAAGCCTTCCGGCCACCAGAGGCCGCTCAAGCCTCCCGGCCACCAGAGGCCGCTCAAGCCTCCCGGCCACCAGAGGCCGCTCAAGCCTCCCGGCCACCAGAGGCCGCTCAAGCCTCCCGGCCACCAGAGGCCGCTCAAGCCTCCCGGCCACCAGAGGCCGCTCAAGCCTCCCGGCCACCAGAGGGCGCTCAAGCCTCCCGGCCACCAGAGGCCGCTCAAGCCTCCCGGCCACCAGAGGCCGCTCAAGCCTCCCTGCACCCAGAGGTCGCTCAAGCCTCCCTGCACCCAGAGGTCGCTCAAGCCTCCCTGCACCCAGAGGTCGCTCAAGCCTCCCTGCACCCAGAGGTCGCTCAAGCCTCCCTGCACCCAGAGGTCGCTCAAGTCTCCCTGCACCCAGAGGTCGCTACACCACCATCGGCCGAGCCCGAGCCTTGCCTTGTCCACGAGCCCAAGCCTTGCCTTGTCCACGAGCCTGAGCCTTGCTTTATCCCCAAGCCCGATCCTTGCCTTGTTCCTCCTACGGTCCCAGTGCCATTGCCTGTCCCAGTGCCATTGCCTGTCCCAGTGCCATTGCTTGTCCCAGTGTCATTGCTTGTCCCAGTGTCATTGCCTGTCCCTGTCCCTGTGCCAGCATCTGCCCCTGTCCCCGTGCCAGCGTCTGCCCCTGTCCCCGTGCCAGCGTCTGCCCCTGTCCCCGTGCCAGCGTCTGCCCCTGTCCCCGTGCCAGCGTCTGCCCCTGTCCCCGTGCCAGCGTCTGCCCCTGTCCCCGTGCCAGCATCTGCCCCTGTCCCCGTGCCAGCGTCTGCCCCTGTCCCAGTACCATTGGCTGCCCCTGTCCCCGTGCCAGTGTCTGCCCCTGTCCCAGTGCAGGTTCCTGCCCTAGTCCCCGCTCCGGTGTTTGTCCCCGGGCCTACGACTGCCCCAGTCTCTGTGCCCCTCTCTGCGTCTGTCTGTTTGTCTGTGTCTGTTTGTGCTATGTTCTTCCAGGTTCCTGTGTCTGCTGTGGTTCCGGTGCCTAGTCCGCCTTTGCCTTGGCCCTCCAAGCCCCCTCCGGCCTAGCCGCCTCCCGTGGGCGATTGATTCCGCCTTTGTCGGCCCGGACTCTGTCTCTGGTGCCGCCTGCCCGGGCTCAGCCATCCGACCCATTGCTGCTGCCTCAGTCCTCTGGACCTTTGCCGCAGTCTCTGCCCGCCAGACCTCCGCCGCAGTCTCTGCCCTCCGGACCTCCGCCGCAGTCTCTGCCCGCCGGACCTCCGCCGCAGTCTCTGCCCGCCGGACCTCCGCCACAGTCTCTGCCCGCCAGACCTCCGCGGCATTCTCTGCCCGCTGGACCTCCGCCGCAGTCTTCGCCCTCCGGATCTCCGCTTCTGCCTCCGCCCTCCGGATCTCCGCTGTTTCTCCCTCCGCCCTCCGGATCTCCATTGTTTCTGCCTCCGCCCTCTGGACCACCGCTCCTCCTGCCCAGCGTCCACCTGGCTCTAACCCTGCCTGGTCTCTACCTGGCTCTCCTTCCACTTGGACTGTCCTGTCACTCTTGCTCCGCCTGTCTGCCCTTGCTCCCATCTCGTCTTGTGTTTGGCACCTCTGGAGCTGTGCTTTGGAGGGGGGGTTGTGTAACGCTTCTCTGTATATGTTCATTTTTAGGTTCTGTGTAGTCTAGTTCTGTAGTCCTTGGTTATGTTTACTTCATGTCAGGTTTTGGTTTCTCCTTCTTGTTTTCATGCCCATGTATGGTTTTCCTGTGTTCAGTGTGTTCCCGCTCTTTTTGGTTGTCACATGGTTCAGTTATCCAATCAGTTTTGTTAGTTCCTGCACTTCCTGTATCTTTAGTTCCTATTTAAGTCCTTAGATTGTGTTCAGTGCGGGTTCATTGAAAGTATTGTCCACAGACTTCTGTATGTAGTACCTAGGAGTTAGCATTATGTCTTTGGGACCCTGTGTGTCCTAGTTCTCAGTTTAGGCGCTTGTCTGTAGTTGTATTCATTTCTTTTCTTTTTGTAAAAATAAATAAAACAACGGTTTAATACTTAGACCTTTTGAGTACTACTATCTGCCTCAAGCCTAAATCGTTACAGAATGAACCCGCCTATAACGAATGCCAGGCCTGATCCTTTTTTCCAGGCTAAGCATGTACTACCTACTCGGAAGTACGGAATGAAGCTACCAACGTCCTAAATCGTAACACATGTAGGTCAAGTGAGATTGAATTAAAATTACATTAATCATTTTTGCAGTACCTTTTCCATGTGATATTCCCCAGTATGCTCTGCTGTATGTTGAAATGCTGGAAATGTTTTCAAATTTTTGTGTTTTTTATGGATATTGACTAATTAATCCACCCTTGCTAAACTAATGTCAAATGTATACATTCTTCTAAGCAATCCAATAATTTGATAAAACATGTTTTTGCACCCACAACTCTAATACATGTTCAAATTAAATAAGAAATACCATCTTGCTGGCAAAACTAACACTGGATTCCAAAAATAATTCCCTTTACCTTTGCAGGCAGGTGCCTTGGCTGTAAGGTTAAACCATTAAGGGTTGATCCATTTTGTCATGATGGCCTGGACTGGATCGGGCTGAACCTGTATATTGTGTTGGACTGTGTGTTAAATGTCTTTAGTTAATCATTTACATTGAGTATTATTTAATGTGTTTGTATATATGTTAGGCGCCGACCTCTGGGTGCTGGCAGAGCGGTAGGTACTTGGTTACTCATTGCCCATAAATGGTGCATTAGTTAACTATCCACACCGGTGCGTAATGAGTAATCAAGATGCCTATTTAATCCCAGCGTTCTGGAGGTTCGGCGTGTGTTATTGTGAGTCAATTCCTGTCATGGAGGAGAGAAGAAGAATGAGGCATGTTTCCATCTTATGACCTGAGCTGTTTATATCGTAAGAACAAACATATTTGTTTGAGCCTTCACCTCGTTATGTGTTGCACAATACGTAAGTGTCATTGTCAGAACCAGGCGTACGTTATATAGAGTATTCGCGCCCGATGCCGCGTTAAAGCATCGTAACTATATATACGTTGTGCAGTTCCAATGTTCGATGTATTAGCATTTCGTCCTCTTCACTCTCATGTTCATTAAACATCAACAACGCTCCTTCCTGCTCTGGGGCCTCATTTATAAACGTGGCCTATGCACAAAAGAAGACGTACGCAGCTCTCTACGCAATAATTGGGATTTATAAAAAGCTAACTTGCCGGGAAAATGTGCTGTCCTTAATGGCAACACTGACCCAGGCGTACAAGCAAAAACGGGTGAAATGAGAAATGGCGACACCAACGGCAGATGAATGAGACACATAGGCTACTGTAAATCTGTCTGAAACTGCAGAGTGTTGTGTAAACAAAATCAAAATACTGCCTCTCATTAATAATATGAAGATGTCACAAAGCCATTCTTACAATTAACATCCTGCAGAGAAAAACAAACAAAATAAAACAAAAAAAACATGTAACGTAAATGCAAATGAAGCACATATTGCACATATTTGCAAAAAGAACACTCAAATATATTATGTAATTATATTGGCATGTTATGTAATTCATCCTCATAAATAATACGGTAAACAGAACAAAATCATGTTTAAAACTGATATTCTTGTCGATGTCTCTGTCTGGCGGTGCAGATAGATAGATAAATAGATGATGATAGATAGATAAATAAATGATAGATGAAAGTCTTTATTGTACATTGGGGAATATTGTTTTCATAGTATAAATGTTGTGATCAGATACAGAAAAATAGTGCTCATTTATATGCATTTAGTTTGTTTTATTTTTTAAATGTGTTTCATCTTGACGCATGTCTTAACCATTTTGAAAGGTGCAAGAAATTCAATTTGTGCAGAACTATTTTCCATTTACAATTAGATAAATACCGACATCTGTAGATTATCAGATACAATCAAATGGATGGTTATAAAAAGCCATGCCATCACAATACATAATGACGCACAATAGCTGATCTTGCACTGGTAGAAGACAATAATAATAATGATAATAATAATAGCATAATATTACATCTTATTTATTTGCGCCTTTCATAACACTAATAACAGGATTTGGGGCGACGGGCACTTTCCAGATGGAATTGACTGACAGGTCAGGGTTATCTCAGCCAACCCTTAACCCGGGTTATGCCAGGCATGTTATAGTCTGTTTAATAGGCTTGTCGCATAATTAGATGAATTTTCCATACACGGCGGGTGAACAGGCAAACAAAAAAGCATATTTTGCAGCTATGCAGGGGTTGAGCAGGGGGTCCGGACGTCAGCGGCGGCTGAGCAGGGGGTCCGGACGTCAGCGGCGACCGAGCAGGGGGTTCGGACGTCAGTGGTGGCTGCTCGCGGACTGCCGGTGGAGACTGTGGCGGTGGGCCGACTGCCGGTGGAGACTGTGGCGGTGGGCAGACTGCCGGTGGAGACTGTGGCGGTGGGCAGACTGCCGGTGGAGACTGTGGCGGTGGGCAGACTGCCGGTGGAGACTGTGGCGGTGGGCAGACTGCCGGTGGAAACTGTGGTGGTGGGCAGACTGCCGGTGGAGACTGTGGCGGTGGGCAGACTGCCGGTGGAGACTGTGGCGGTGGGCAGACTGCTGCCTGAGGCTCTGGCAGAGGGTAAGGCTCAGGCTCGGGGACAGGAAAAGACTCAGGCTCCGCCGATGGGGGTACAGCAACTTCTGGGTGTAGGGAGCCCTGAGCGGAAACAGCGGCCTCTGGTGGCCTGGAGGCTTGAGCAGAAACAGCGGCCTCTGGTGGCCTGGAGGCTTGAGCAGAAACAGCGGCCTCTGGTGGCCGTAGTGTGGTGGAGCTCTGGCTGGGGGCAGCCATCTTGGAACTGGGGCTGAACATTGACTGTAGCAGGCTGGTGAACTCTTTGTGGTCCTCCAAAAGGGGGTGGT
>JACXGM010026836.1:0-14725 GCA_016801145.1 Umbra pygmaea
AACACCTCCCTAGGGAGGCGCCCAGGGGGCATCCTTACCAGATGCCCAAACCACCTCAACTGGCTCCTTTCGACGCAAAGGAGCAGCGGCTCTACTCTGAGATCCTCACGGATGACTGAGCTTCTCACCCTATCTCTAAGGGAGACGCCAGCCACCCTCCTGAGGAAACCCATTTCGGCCGCTTGTACCCTGGATCTCGTTCTTTCGGTCATGACCCAGCCTTCATGACCATAGGTGAGGGTAGGAACAAAAACTGCCCGGTAGATCGAGAGCTTTGCCTTCTGGCTCAGCTCTCTTTTCGTCACAACGGTGCCAGATTAATTCATGCTTCCATTATTAGCAGGCTAGATTACTGTATTGCTATTTACTTCAGTCTAACGAAAAAACTGGTCAACTGCAAAACAGACAGAGTGCAGCAGCATGGGTACTGACCAAGACCAGACAGAGAGCACACATTACATTGATTTTAAAGTTTTTAAGTCACTGCATGGGATTATATGTTACAAAACCTAGACATGAAGAGGCAGCTTTGAGTTGCTATGCCCGAGCCTCTGGAACATTCTGTCAGAGGATATTATATGGCCAAAAGAGAAATGTTGAATTCAAATATATAAAAGCTATACTCTTCTTGAATGTGTTTAGTTGTAGATACTATGTTGTCACTGTGCTCTAAAACCCATCCCACGTCTTCCAAATGTTCCTGCCCGAACATGTTATATTTGTAATGCTTGAATTAATAAAAAAGCCCTATTTGTAATTGTAAGCTTCTTCAATGAGTGAAAGCTTGGAAAAGAATATAACATAAATTCAACATTCAGTGACATTATGTCAATGTTCAGTATCGACTTCAAATGCGCGGGCTCTGCTGATAACGTTTCTCCAACACATCCAGGCAATTAATATCAATTGTTTGGCAAATGTATAGCCAAGACTACTCATATAACATTAATTCTGATCATTTTTTATTTATTGTAACAATGTAAAAAATAGAATAGTAGGCTATGCCTACTACTACCGGTGTATTCACTATAAATTAGTTTATTCTAGTTAACAACGTTAACTGGGGAGAAAACAGTGATTAATAGGCGTGGAGGGACAAATAACACAAGGAATTACGGTGGTCTAGGTAACTATCGAATTCGCTCGTTCTTCCTGTGACCCCATCACAACTGGATAGCACGCCCAGTTCGAACAGCCACACCTCCGCTTGCGGCATGCGGTTTATCGACATAAATTGTGTGGGGTTGTCCTCATATTTGATTTGACGCCAATGCTGTCAATCATATTTACTGTACTTGTCAACCAGTATGACTGGTCCCCCAAATTAATTCAGCTATATTCATTAGGTGGTTTATATAGCCTAGTCCAAATAATGCTTTCACGGCTGCGTTAATTAATAAAAATGCATGTTCATCTGACTCCTCGTTTACATTGCGGGCAGAAAAAAACGCTGTACTTTGACGACGCTGTCAAACACGCGTGCACGCCCCATATTATTAGCTAGATATCTATTGGTTTCAGGTGAAGCAACTTTTGCAGACAGAGGGCCTCGGGATACAACCATTTTATAATAACTATACAAATATGATTATACGGTGAATGCTTGCCATTCATACCAACATTATTTGCTGGCATGAGGGGCTGTTTGTTATTGTTTACCTCCCTAGGCAAGCTACGTGCCCGTCGTACATATTACTGCATGACAGCTCGCGAGCAATGACTGCAAACTGGTAAAACAGACACTTACCCTAGCTGCTCGGGTAATACTCAAATCTTTCATCACTTCCTCGAATGCTGCTGTCTCCTCTGCTTGCTTTTGATTATGTAAAGCGATTTTCTCGCTAAATTTCCGAGGATTGTTCGATGTCGCCATGTTTCTTCTTCTGCTGCGCTCTCCCTCAATGGAGACGTTGCGTGCCCACGTCCATGCGGGTGGGCGTAGTTAACACGCACATCTGGAACGCCCGCATTCCACACCTTTTTCATCAAGGGTGGATATAATACACTGGTATTATATTTAAATGTTTGCACTTTAACGTTTATGCTGTCAGACATTTTTGCTGATAATTTAAAAACAACTGAAATGTTCATAACGTATCAACAAGAACATGTTTGTCACGCTCTCCTGGTCCTTAATGCTTTGTGTAGCTCCTACCTCTTACTTTAGGAGGCTCCATCCAGTTTCCATTCTTTTCTCTGATGAAAGCTATAGCCTATGGGGAATTCAGTTATATTCCTTTCCTGTTATTGTGACCTACTGTGTTTGGACGCCACTTGCCAGATGTTCCTTCTCAAATGAGTGAGCTTAATCGAACCCTCACTAGGAATTCAATGCAAAAACCGCTGTTAACCACACTCTATTCACTAACATGCTGAAAGTACCAATACTGGCAAAAGAAAACTCAAGGTTTTATTTATTTCCAAAGACACAAAAAGAGGAGGTTTTGAGCTACAGGCACAATGAAACAATATGCTCTGCCACCATTCAGAGTAGTGGAAACAAATTGGCTGTAAAGTAACCAAGGAAACCATTGAAGAGGAGATACTAGGGCAATGGGTGGGACTATGCTGTTATTGCCGACTAATCCCTGGAAAAAAACTAAAGTCGAGCCTTAGTGAAAAGACTAGCTAAAATGGAGAAAATTATGTTGATTCCTATATCTATATTCCTATAGAAATTGCTCCTCAGATATTTTTCATATTGATTTGTTTGCATGAACACACAGAAACCAAAAGCCTCTCCAAATTAGGAGACAAGAGGCTTAACCTGTAAATGACAATATGTATATATCAATGATATCAATCTATCAATGCAATTGTTGATTTTAAATAGTGTTGTCTAAATGTCTAACTAGACATGTAGAGCTGTGTCAATGCTATGCCCCAACAAATCGGACTAGGTTCATGTATATACTTGATGCCAGATGTGTAATATCTTTAGATTAATAGATGGATCAATTATCAATGAGTATAAGATATTTAAAGAATTGTGAGTTTAGACAAATATCTTATGTTATGGTTAGTAATTGACAGCAGGGGGAGGTACAGTATATCTTAACAGCAAATTGTTTTCTCTACTCTGTTCCTTCTGTTACATCAACTGTTTGGAAAGCCGTTCTAACTTTTTGCCTATCTCTGCTTTCAGTTATGAAAACATCAGGAATCAGGGAAATCTGTTTGGGGAGTCCTCTCGACGGAAAAGAAAAAATCAGAAAAAATTGCATTGGTTAATGTGTGCAATTTAAAAATACATTGAATGCAATTCTTAACCCTTGGCATGAGGCAGATATGTAGTTTTATAGGTAGACAGCACATTACATATAAATTATACAGAAATCAGGTGTGCCTTTTGGTGTTGCTGCAAATGAAAACAAACAAGCAGAACAAAAGAACAAGGGCGTCAAAAAAGAAAACGTGGAAGCTACACACCTGTCACACATTGTAGATGTGTCCGGAAACACACCATGGTGCTTAGTCTTTGTGTCACATAAAAGTTGTGTCATTTATTTAACACATAGTTACCAGATGTTTTTTCCTTACACCAAAAAACAAATAATTTTGCAATGACCAGTGGCATTTAAATATTATACTGTGAAAAGATCTTAGGCACATGTGAAAAAAAATCTGTCAACCAAAGATACATAAACAAATAAATTAATAAAAAGTTCCTAAATATTAAACAAATATTATAAAGAGTGTGACTCATCCTTGCCTTTAAAAATGCATCAATCTTCATAGGTACACTGTCCTGCAGTTTCATCATAAAATCATTTGGTAGATTGTTCCAAGCAACTTTGGGAACTTCCTACAGATCTTCTCCAGACTTTGGCCATCTTGCTTGTTCTTGTTGATCTAGGTAATCAGCCTTGATGATGTTGAGATCAGTGCTCTGTGGAAGCCCTACCATCTGTTGCAGAACTCATTCTTGTTCTTTTCCCTGAAGTCCTTTATGACCGTGGCCGTGTGTTTGGGGTCATTATCCTCCTGCACAATGAAGTGGTGACTGATCAGTTGGTACTTGGCCATAGTTACATTGTTACTACTAATAGGTTATGACTAAGTATATAAACTACTAATAAATAAATGGCTGTTTGTCAGCTACAGTACATTGAGAGAATGACAACAAAATAAACTATTTATGATCAACAAACACATTTTGTAATTGCACTTGATGTATTTAACTATTCTTCCTAATAGGTTGAATGTCAGCCTGAGTAATGAAATATATCATTTAAAAAATGCCAGAGGATTAACTTTGTTTCTTATGGATGGAGCAATGTCCCCTGTATTATTTTAATGTTTTTGCATCCAAGCTAATACTTTAGCATAATCTTAAATGTTTTGCAATTTTTGGTGCAAATCTGCAGGGAACACTGAAGCTATAGATACTTTGCACTGGTTTCTCAGAAACATAATACGCTTTGTGCTAGACAAAGAAATTAAGATTAATGGAAATCGCTATAGAACTTGATTGTGTAGTCTAGGGGAGGTTTAATCTGTTTCTGTAATACCAGATCTTCAAGTTACAGCTTTACAACGCGTTCCAAATTATTATGCAAATTAGAATTAAGTGTCATAAACAATAAATACTTTGTTTTTCAATCAAACTCATGGATGGTAATGTGTCTCCGGGCTCTTTGGATCACTGAAATAAATCTCAGACACCTGTGATAATTAGTTTGCCAGATTAACTCAATTAAAGGAAAACTACTTAAGAAGGATGTTCCACATTATTAAGTGAAGATATTTGTGGCTGATTCAGATCACAGAATGGTTTGTGCAGATAAAGGCATAATGAGGAAGGTTACTGCCAGACAAATTCATTGGATTAAGAAAGCAGCTACTAAAATGACATTACAAAGCAGAAAACATGGTATTTGAAGCTACTGGTGCCTCTGAAGTCCCGCGAACCTCAAGGTGTACGATCCTCTAGAGGCTTGCAGTTGTGCATAAACCTACTATTCGGCCACCCCTAACCAATGCTCACAAGCAGAAATGGTTGTAGTGGGCCCTGAAATACATGACGACTAATTTTCAAACAGTTTTGTTTACTGATGAGTGCTGTGCAACCCTGGATGGTCCTGATGGATGGAGTAGTGGATGGTTTGTAGATGGCCACCATGTCCCAATAAGGCTGCGACGTCAGCAAGGAGGTGGCGGAGTCATGTTTTGGGACGGAATCATGGGGAGAGAGCTGGTAGGCCCCTTTAGGGTCCCTGAAGGTGTGAAAATGACCGTGGCGAAGTATATAGAGTTTCTGACTGACCACTTTCTTCCATGGTACAAAAAGAAGAACTGTGCCTTCCGTAGCAAAACCATCTTCATGCATGACATTGCACAATCTCATGCTGCAAAGAATACCTCTGTGTCATTGGCTGCTATTGGCATAAAAGGAGAGAAACTCATGGTGTGGCCCCCATCCTCCTCTGAACTCTACCCTTTTGAGAACCTTTGGAGCATCCTCAAGCAAAATATGCCCAGCTGCTCTGAGAGGCTATTCTGACATCCTGCAAAGAAATTCAATCAGAAACTTTCCATAAACTCACAAGTTCAACGGTTGTGATTGCAGGACTACATTTCATGAGACCTTTAAATCATTTTTAATTATGCCAAATTTATTTATGCCAAATATGTGAATGTAAATAGCATTTTACCTGGTTGTATGAAACCACATGAGAAATGCATGATTATTATGAAAGGGCCTACAGACAAATAATAAATGTAATATGCACGCTACAGTATATAACCAAAGGTATGTTGACACCTGACCATCACACACATTTGAGCTTGTTGGACATCCCATTCCAAAACCATGGACATTGATATGGATCCCCCCCCTTTGCTGCTACTCTTCTGGGAAGGCTTTCTAAATGATTTTGGAGTGTGTCTGTGTGAATTTGTGCCCATTCAGCCAAAATAACATTTGTAAGGTCAGGCAGAGTTGTTGGACAAAAAGGCCTGGCGCGTAATCATCATTACAATTAACCCCAAAGGTGTTCAATGGGGTTGAAGGTCAGGGCTCTGTGCACAAGGGCAGAGTCATGCTGGAACAGGAGAGTGCCTTCCCCAAACTGTTGATACAAAGTTGGAAGCGCGTAATTGTCTAAAACGTAATTGTATCCTGTAGCAGTAAGATGACCCTTCACTGGAACAAAGGGGCCAAGCTAAAAAAAACAGCCCCAGACCATTATCCATTCTCTACCATTAGTAGGGGTGTCTACATATGTTTGGCTACATACAGATGTGGCCGAAAGTATTGGTCCCATTTGCCCTAAAAAATATTTGAAATTAAACGATAATTTGTCATTGATACATGCATGTCTTAGGGTTGTAGTGGAACAAAACCAAAAAACGAAAATAATTGTATGAAGTGATACTTTAACCAGACCATTCTCTTTAATTAGTATCACAGGTGCATTCAGCCCATATAAATGGAGAATAGTATTCACTCTGCTGTTTTGTGTGTATCACACTGAACATAGAAAAGAAAAGGAAAACCAGAGAGTTGTCTGTGGCAGCTAGAAAGATCATCCATCACTGTCTAAATGAAAATGGGCTCCGTGGTAGAAGACATAGAAAGATCTAGAAGACCTCTAAGAGAGATACACAAAAAAGTCTGACAGGAGTTTAACAACATGCATGTGAATAAGCCACACTCCTTCTGGACAGACGAAACAAAAGTAGAGCTTTTTGGTAAATCACAAAAACTCAGAAGACTATTAATGCAGTCACAAGTCAAGGGTCCTCCATCAGGAAAATGAGTCATTACAAAAATAAACACCCAAGAATGGGTGAGAAGAAAACATTGGACTGTTTTGAAGTGGCCTATGATTTCTGATCTAAATCCCATTGTGCGTTTGGGGAAAGAGCTTAAACTTGCATTTGGGAATAGGCTACTATCAAACCGAAGAGAATTGGAGCTCTAGAAGAGTGGGCCAAACTACCAGTCTTCTCGAAAGACTGGTAGTTAGAAATCTCATTTAGAGCTACAGACTGATTGCAGTTATTTTCTCCATCGTTTGTCAAAAAAAATATTAGGTTAAGGTTTACAACATTTCTTATCTGTGCTATTGTTATTTTTTGTATTACTTAACGTTATATGTTACATCATATTACTTTTCTAATATTCAATTGATTGTGAAATAATGTGAAACGATGGATATCAAATGCAATGTCTACTGTACAGAGAAGATTCTTATTATTTCCTTAAATAGTGGAAGAGTATCAATACTTTTGGCCAGGTCTGTATATTCTATTCCTGATTTGAGTTCCCCCTTAGTGTTATAGTAAATTAAATCTACATATCTGCATGTTACTGAACACTGATTTAGCAGACATTTTTATTTGGAAATGATGAGACACTTTCTTGTGTATGTTGTCCTTACATATATCTTCTCCAATGCCATTTGAGGTTGTCAGCTAAAAAGGTGCCTGTTCTTACCTATGTCTTTTTTTACAGCAATTAACCAGGCAGTCTCCTCTTTCATTAGGGCTGGAAAAACACCAAGAATCAGCAGGTTTTTTACTTCAGCGATGTAAATTCAGTGGTGGGCTAGCACTTCCTAATTTTCAATATTACTATTGGGCCGCCAAGTTCCAGAAACCGCTATTCTGGTTGCACTCCCCTGATACATCATGGTGTCTGCTAGAAGGTCTCTCCTGCTTCTCCTCCTCTCTCCCTGCTTTATTATGCTCCGCTCTTCCTACATCTCCCTCACGTTACTCAGACAACCCTGTAGTACTATCCACACTCTCAAAATTTGGTACCAGTTTCGGTGCCACTTTAAGTTCTCCACTACATCCATTTTGGGCCCTATTAATAATAACCATTTATTTACGCCATCTGTGGTCGGCAGTGCTTTTACTCTCTGGGATAAAAATGGCATTAAAACTTTCAAGGATCTTTATGTAAATGGAGTTTTTTCGAGTTTTCCTAACCTGGCGATCAAACACGCCTTGCCCCCATCTAATTTCTTCCGATATCTGCAGATGAGACATTTCGTCTCCTCTAAGTTTGCTGGCTTCCCTTTATTACCCCCCATCCAGCCCTAGAATGAGTTATTTAATTTTTTACCTCAACTGAAATCAGTAATTTCCCAAATTTACTCTTTGATTATGTCCTGTGATAAGCACTCCACTAATATACCTAAAATTGCATGGGAGCAAGATATGGGTCTTGAATTTTCGTATGATTTCTGGGATGGAGGGATTGACAGAACAATGGTTAGCAGGGGAGGGTGGTATGGGGACTGGGGTTCATGTTGGGGGGGTTAAAATTGTAAAAATGTATTGATATTTTGCAGACACAGTATCTTTACTGTTGTTTTTTTTTTCTCTTAGTCTTTATAAATAAATTTATATAAAAAAAAGGTGCCTGGACATGTTCACTGTACTCAAATATTATTTGTGTTTTCATGATTTATTTATTTGTGTACACAGCAGTAGTATTACGTCAGTGTTAATGACAATGAACTGTTTAGGTTATAGATAAGAAATGTCTCAAACATGGTGGTTACACTTCATTATCAGTGAATCAAACATAACTTCATACTGATTTATTACATTTTCAATTGATTACCTTAGGCTGTTAAAGAAATTATGTTTTTATACAGTTATCATGCACAGTAACTTGTTCAACGTTAAGGTACCAATGGAGAAATAATTTAAATTTCAAACATAGTTAGATGATGCGTGACAATGATTCTAACAAATAAGCATTCACAAGAAAGCTAAGTTCCTTTATTTCACAACAGAAAAACGGAAGGAAAAGGGTTAGACAACTTCATGGTCTTCGATGTGCACCACAAACACTTCTTTTTCATTCTTGTCTGGTAAGACTTCTTTCTTTGTCATAACATTGTTTTGGAACACAAATGTGTTTTAACCTGAGAATAGATTATATTTACACAATGATTGTGAAATACTATAAATGTTCTGAAACACATTTGTATTATATATATTTTTCTTTGTTGTAATTAATAACTGCATTGAGTTACTTTTTAACTACGCTTATAACTAACTAGAAAGGAATGTGCGTGGCTTTGATACTATGGCCGGTGCTGCTATTTCATACACGTCAAATTTTAATTTATTACTTATGACAGGTAGCTTTGCTGTTTTGAGACTGTTTTAGAGAAAGATCAAAGTATTTATTTAAGCCCAGAAAAGGCAGCTATATTAGAAAATAATTGATTAAAGGGTAGACCAGAGACATCCAGTCAACACTGTGCTTTTTTTAAGGAGTACTTTACATGTTAAATTATCCTAGCTTATATCAATTTACCTTGACTGCTCAAAGACTGTTAAGTTCACTTCACCATTTTGTCAGTTTGATGAACTATTCCTGGTTTAATAAACATAATCTTCAGATATTTTAACTTCAATTGTTGAGTTCTTTTAAATTAAGCCAAATGTATGTAAAAATAAAAATAACATTTTTTCATTAAATTTAACAACTTGTCTGTAAAAAGTTACTATTTTGAGTTCAGCCAATTTCTAATGTTGTTATATCAACTTTTCAAGTAATTATCTTAACAGTTAAGTAAGTATTAAACATTTTTGTAATTCAACAACTTAATAATTGTGCATCTAAAAAAAAATTATATTGTGGAAAATGTCATTTAATAAAAAAATGGACACATTCATATATGCTAGATTCATTAAATATAAAGTGAAATATTTCAAGCCTTTTTTGTTTCAAACTTGATGATTATGCCTTACAGCTCATGGAAATCCAAAATCCAGTATCTCAAAATATTATAATAAATAATTTATAAAACAGAAATGTGGACCTGAAAGAGCTCTAATCAGCTAATTAATTCAAAACACCTGTATATGTTTTCTGAGCCTTTAATCTCTCAGTCTGGTTCAGTACACACAACCACAATCATGGGGAAGACTGTTGACTTGACGGTTGTCCAGAAGACACTCATTGACACCCTCCATGAGGAGGGTAAGCCACAGAAGGTCATTGCTGAAAGGGCTGGCTGTTTTCAGAGTGCAGCATCAAAGCATATTCATGGACAGTTGACTGGAAGGGAAAAGTGTGGTAGGAAAAGGTGCACAAGCAACAGGGATGCAGCCTTTGAAGGGTTCTCAGGCAAAGTCGATTCAAGAACTTGGGGGAGCTTTGTAAGGACTGGACTGAGGCTGGAGTCAGTGCAGCAAGAGCCCCCACACAAAGACGTGTCCAAGAAATGGGCTACAAGGGTCGCATTCCTAGTGTCAAGTCACTCCTGAAGCAGAGATGTCACAAGCATCTTACCTGGGCTAAGGAGAAAAAGAGGTGGACCATTGCTCAGTGGTCCAAAGTCCTCTTTTCAGATGAAAGTAAATTTTGCCTTTCATTAGGAAATCAAGGTCCCAGAGTCTGGAGATGGAACAGAATCCAAGTTGATTGTTTTCACAGTCAGTGATGCTTTGGGGTGTCATGTCATCTGCTGGTGTTGGTCCACTGTGTTTTATCAAGTCCAGAGTCAATGCAGCCATATACCAGGAGATTGTAGAGCATTTCATGCATCCATCTGCTGACAAGCTTTAAAGAGATGCTGGTTTTCTTTTGCATTTTCTTTTTTAGTTATCATTACTTGACATTTTCAATGCAACAGTTCTCTTGCTTTTGTTTATTTGACTTCATGGATCTGAATGGAAGTTGTGTAGACACATACATTTTAGTGTATTCAACTTGCTTTTATAAGTTAAAATAGTGGATTGACTTGTAGTTATCATAGCTTGACATTTATTGACATTTATTTTTTGCTGATTTGTCTTATTGTTTCTGCTTTTATAGTTGAGTGAACAGATTGTTTTTTGCTAAATAAGTTTGATTTGAAATGTTCATTTATTTTGATTAAATTGAGTTAAATGAAATTTGTTTAAAAGAAAATTGGTGTCTTGGCTACGTGAAATGTAATTTTTTTTTTTTGGGGGGGGTATTTCTTTATTACTTTCCAATCAAAGCAGAGGAAACAGATGCCAGGGAAACCAGTAGGGGGAGGCTTGAACTGCCGTTGCCACACGTGATCCAGATTCAGTAGCTTTGACTCTAGCACAAAAATGTTTTTAAAGTGCAGGGAGATACAGTCACCTAAATGATTATTAGGAACACCATACTAATTCTGTGTCTGACCCACTTTCGCCTTCAGAACTGCCTTAATTCTACGTGGCATTGATTCAACAAGGTGCTGAAAGCATTCTTTAGAAATGTTGGCCCATATTGATAGGATAGCATCTTGCAGTTGATGGAGATTTGTGGGATGCACATCCATGGCACGAAGCTCCCATTCCACCACATCCCAAAGATGCTCTATTGGGTTGAGATCTGGTGACTGTGGGGGCCATTTTAGTACAGTGAACTCATTGTCATGTTCAAAAAACCAATTTGAAATGATTCGAGCTTTGTGACATGGTGCATTATCCTGCTGGAAGTAGCGGTCAGAGGATGTGTACATGGTGGCCATAAAGGGATGGACATGGTCAGAAACAATGCTCAGGTAGGCCGTGGCATTTAAACGATGCCCAATTGGCACTAAGGGGCCTAAAGCGTGCCAAGCAAACATCCCCCAAACCATTACACCACCACCACCAGCCTGCACAGTGGTAACAAGGCATGATGGATCCATGTTCTCATTCTGTTTACGCCAAATTCTGACTCTACTATCTGAATGTCTCAACAGAAATCATGACTCATCAGACCAGGCAACATTTTTCCAGTCTTCAACTGTCCAATTTTTCCACTCGGTTGTAACGAGTGGTTATTTCAGTCAAAGTTGCCCTTCTATCAGCTTGAAGCAGTCGGCCCATTCTCCGCTGACCTTTAGCATCAACAAGGCATTTTCGCCCACAGGACTTCCGCATACTGGATATTTTCCCTTTTCACACCATTCTTTGTAAACCCTAGAAATGGTTGTGCGTGAAAATCCCAGTAACTGAGCAGATTGTGAAATACTCAGACCGGCCCGTCTGACCGGCACCAACAACTATGCCACGCTCAAAATTGCTTAAATCACCTTTCTTTCCCATTCTGACATTCAGTTTGGAGTTCAGGAGATAGTCTTGACCAGGACCACACCCCTAAATGCATTGAAGCAACTGCCATGTGATTGGTTGAGTAGATCATTGCATTAAGGCGAAATTGAACGGGTGTTCCTAATAATCCTTTAGGTGAGTGTATACTAAAATATAAGTAACATCAATGTTAGGGCACATGTGATCCACATTCGGTAGCTTTGACTCTGGCACAAAAAAATTGAAAGTGCAGGGAGATATACTAAAATATAAGTAACATCAATGTTGCATTTATTAGAACATCTGAGTTGGAACACGTGTTCTTTTGCGAGCTACTCAAGAATGTCTGTGAGCCATGGGAGACACAATCCATTGAATACATCTACGGTTCCATAACATAACATAATTTAACCTATTTTAATGAAATTATTTCACAAATATATCCTGGCCTAACACATTGCCTAACAAATGTACTGTATATATAAATAAATAACATGTTAAAACAGAATTGTTGTGGAACTCAAAATGTTAACTATACTGGTATTAATCTAAGCACATCAGATAAAGTATAAAATAAGAAACCAAAGTATATCAGTATATCGAATGTACAGTGCCTTGCGAAAGTATTCGGCCCCCTTGAACATTTCGACCTTTTGAACTGAAAACTGCTGTTCACAAACGCTCTCCATCCAACCTCACTGAGCTCGAGCTGTTTTGCAAGGAGGAATGGGCAAAAATTTCAGTCTCTCGATGTGCTAAACTGATAGAGGCATATCCCAAGCTACTTACAGCTGTAATTGCAGCAAAAGGTGGCGCTACAAAGTATTAACTTAAGGGGGCTAAATACTTTTGCACGCCCAATTTTTCAGTTTTTTATTTGTTAAACATTTTTGAAATATCCAATAAATTTCATTCCACTTCATGATTGTGTCCCACTTGTTGTTGCTTCTTCACAAAAAATTACAGTTTTATATCTTTATGTTTGAAGCCTGAAATGTGGCAAAAGGTCGAAATGTTCAAGGGGGCCGAATACTTTCGCAAGGCACTGTACATACTGTATACTTCTGATGAAGGGATTGGTATCTGGTGTGTATGGTTGAAGACAGAAACTGTCTGTGAAAACATAAACATTAAAATGATTCAGTGGTGGGAATGGGTAGGAACCTTGACGTTATGGCATTATTAATTGAATGCCTTGCTGTAAATCTTATTTTCAATATAGTTGAACTCCCTGAAAAATTCTGTCCAAACATATATGTTTTCATTCACAGGTCATGATGTCCAATACGACTTGTCTCCCTGGAAACTCTACCACAGATTGCATAGTCGAACAATCTCAAAAACCTAATGTGGGACTAGCTGTGGGTCTCTCTCTGTTCATCTTGCTGTTAGTAGTCATTGTGTTGATTTACATGCAACACAATAAACTGAAAAGAATGTGGGCGTTGGATCAACTGAAAAGCAAAGAGTTCAACACAGACCAACCTGAGAGTTCCCAATACACCGGTATGGTCAGAACACTGCCTTGTTCGGATGATTTCCCTATCTACGAAAACTTTACAGAATCCAAAAACAGGAACAGGTAGGCTGCATGATTCAATATATTAAATTGTTCAATGTTGAAATCTTCAAATTAAATGACATTGAGAAATATCTGCTTTTTGTAAATGTCCATGACCTCATGCCTCTTGTCAGTTTCACATTCGAATGCTATTAATTCTGCCATGTATGAATGACTCAATGCTGGACTTTTAACAGTTTGTAATGTTGACCACCCAACAGTGAACACACAATGGTTATGTTTGTTGTGGCGTAACTATGCCTGGAAAAGCTGTCTGATGTCGGCCCAACTGTCCACCTGTTTCTCCAGGTCAACCAGTGAACCCGAGGACATATACCTGCAGTGTGATACACAGGATGATGCAATTTACAGCAATGACCCATCCTGTAGTCTGGCCATGCTGCCTTCTGTGGACGATGACTCGCTTTACATAATGCCAGATGTGTTGTAGGTACGGACACGAAGAGTATCTTATTAATATCCACACCAAGCGGGTTTAGGAATGACTGAAACACATTTTGTCAAAATCTGAGTTGAATGAAAAGTAATATATTCTCTTACTATTATACATTTTATGAAGTGCCTATATTAGTTCAGTGCATCTTGATAGAACAATGTATTGCTAAATTGTATCAACCAGACAATGTATATATATATATCTACCATAAGCGATGCCTTAGGAAAACAAAAAACATCCTCAAAGACCACAGCCACCCAGGCCGTGAACTTTTCTAACTACTGCCATCTGGTAGACGTTACCGGAGCATCAAGGTTTCTTCCCACAGGCCATTCGGCTGCTCAACATGGAACACAGACACTGATCGCAAATCGTCTGTTGAGCACTAACACTCTCTGGTCACTTTATGCTCTCTACATCTGATGTAGCAGAATTCAAATGCACCTTTAAAAGCAATTTTCCATGCCAATTCTATAATATTTACTTCTACTGTTGTACATTTTCCAGACCACTGCTCAGTACATAGCGTTTTATTATTATTATTATTATTATTATTACTATTGTCATTACTATTTTAAAATTCTTATATTGTTGTAATTCTTGTTTTTAAGCCCACTGCATAGAATCGCCGAGCCATGTCAAAAAGAATTTCTCTGCATAGGATGATGTATGTTATTCAATGCATATGATAAATAAACCAC